>JBBPKA010000216.1:0-34310 GCA_038088995.1 Guyanaporus albipodus
CTTCACCCTCGCCGTCGCCGTCGCCCCCGTCCTCGCCCATCGTCGCACCTACCCCTTGGCCCCCTCATCGACCAGACCTTCCACCCGCCAAACGCGCGCGGCTCGCACGCTACGCCAACTACGTCCCCGAGGAAGAAACCATCCGGAACGACTACTCTCAGAGGTACGTCGACAGCGGCGAGTGGCCGCAAAACTGGGTCGTCGGCGCAGAGCTCGAACGGCGCTTCGAAGAGTCGGTCCTCCTCCTCTCCCCGTTCTTTCTCTCCTCACACGTCTCTCTGGGTTCAGATACCCAAAGCAACAGCGCTTGCTCAATCTCAAGAAAGAGTCGGTCGACACGCATGCAGCGCCATCCTGCTATCTATCGGTGCAACACCTTCCTTTGCTGAACCACTCCAAGTTCGACGTGATCCTCCTCGACCCCCCGTTCTCGTCCTCGTTCAGCTGGGATGAGCTCCAAGAGCTCCCTGTGCCCTCCCTCGCCGCCGACCCTTCCTTCGTCTTCATGTGGGTCGGCAGTGGCGCAGGAGAGGGCCTCGAGCGGGGCCGCGAAGTCCTCGCGAAATGGGGCTACAGACGATGCGAAGACATCGTCTGGGTCAAGACCAACGACCATTCCAATCGCGGCCCCGGCGTGAGCCTCCTTTCCTCGCCGAACCTCCCCCAATTCGAACCTCTTCCCCTCTCCTCAATCGCTGACACGCCATAGACAGATCCGCCGACGACGTCCCTCCTCACCCGAACCAAACAGCACTGTCTGATGGGTATCAAAGGCACCGTGCGGCGATCCACCGACAACTGGTTCGTGCACTGCAACGTCGGTGCGTTATCGTCTTACCTCCCCGATCATCCCTTGCCTACGCCTCCCAGATACAGACGTGATCATCTGGGAAGGCGACCCCTCTGATCCAACGCGCAAGCCGCCCGAAACGTACACCCTCATCGAAAACTTTTGCCTCGGAACACGCCGGCTCGAGATCTTTGGGCGCGCGCGATCCTCGTTGCGGCGAGGCTGGGTCACCGTCCTCGCAGAGGGCGAGCACGAGCTCGTCCCCGAGCTCGCCCGTGACCGCGCGCCGTGCGTCCCCGACGGCGCACGCCCCTGGGACAAGGACGCGTGGGAGGAGATGTGCAGGAAGCTCGCCGCGCTCGGCGGCGGCGGCAAGTGCGTCGTGCCCAATACGCAGGAGATCGAGACCCTGCGCCCCAAGTCGCCCGTGCGCTCCGGCGCGCTCCCGGGCGGGGGTGGTGTCAGCGGAGGCGTCGGTGTCAGTGTCGGTGGAGGGGGCGGGAGCGGGGTCGGCAGCGGCGGCCTGGGGCCTCCTCGGACCGGCCGGCCGAACATGCCCCCGAACCAGGCAGCGCAGAACCAGATGCTCGTCTCGCCGATGATGGGCATGGGCATGAGTGGCATGGGTCTCGGCGTCGGCATGCCGGTCGATATGGGAGGCTGGCCAGGTATGGGTATGGGCATGGGCGTGAACATGAATATGGCGGGAATGGGGATGGGGAACATGAACATGCCGCCGATGATGGGGATGAACATGGATGGTATCGCACCTCCGTTCCATTCCCCGCCGCAGGGCGCGATGGGCCAGCTCGGTCTTGGCTCGATGTGGATGGGCGGCGAGAATCCCGAAGGTGCGGTATGGGAGGGTGGTGGTGGCATGGCCGACGGGATGATGATGAACGGGATGGGTATGGGTAACATGGGCATGGGGGGCATGATGAACGGCATGGGTATGAACCAGTGGACCCAACCGGGTTTCGACGGTTTTCAATGATTTTTTCCTTTTCCTTTCTCTTTTTTTTTATCATTGAGACGTTGCTCGCGTTTGCCCATCATGGCAAGAACGCCAGCATACGTACGTACAACATGGATAAAAAAAACTATGGGTATGTGTATATGCCGTGAATATGGTCAAGGAGATGTGGGGACTAGGGTACGGTGCGTCGACTCTACGAAGAAAGAAAACGTCTGGATCGACAACTCGAGAACGATGCGGTGAAACGTGGAATTGACCCACGTCGTCGACCAAATGTGCGCAAAAAGCCTAATCGGCGACGAAACCAAAAAGAGAAGATCGAGGGATGGATGCGTCACAAAGTGCAGAAAGCCAGAAAAAAAACAATGAGTGTCACCGAACCTCAATCGACATCTATCCGGAAGCTCATCACTTGAGGTAGGTATGCTGCTCCAGCAAGATCGAGGATGTGTACGTCGTCAAACACGTCATGGCCATTGAACTGCGAACACCGGTCAGCCAGATCTAAGCGACGGGGACGAACGGAAAGCGGAAACTGACACCTCCAAATACGAACAGTCTGCTGTCCGCGATGATCGACACGTGGTATCCTCTCGCGCTGGGCGGCTTACCGCAGACAGCGCGAGGCTCGTACTGAAGGTTCACTAAATGGGCCAGTCAACGCAGGATCGGGCCCACCGAGAAGAGAAAAGGACGAACCAAGGTTATAGAAAAGAATGTCAGAGGAATACGCCGTTCCGTCGTGCCCACCGACGATGAACAGATACGACCCGACCTGCGTCGAGGTATGCGATAACCGGCGATGCGACAACGTCAGCGATACCCGCGTCCAGACCAAGGAATCTACGTCGAGACGGACGAGATCGTCAGTCTCGGAGAAATTTTAAAAAAGGCAAAAAGAGGCCATGAGTGTGCCCATACCCAAGTTCAAACACCAGACGTCGGAGAAACACTCTCGGCCGTCGCTCCCACCCATGATGACCATCACGCTGCCGACCAGGTTGGCGGTATGATAGCCTCTCGGTGATGGAGGGCCAGTGGTCTCGACCAGAGTCCATTTCAAGCCCCCGGAGGTCGCACCGCGGAGCGAGGTATCCAGACGAGACACGTCGAGCGTCCACAGGTCGTTGAGCGCCGTCAGGCCGTTTCCCCCTCCGAAAACATAAATCTTTCCGTTGTAGAGCACCGCGGTATGCGCGCGTCTCGGCGCTGGATGGAGAGGCTTTGCGTCTGGGGCGAGCGGCTGCGACTGGGCGGGAAAGGTCGGCGCGAACCATCGTCTGGTGGTCGTGTCGAGGATGTAGGTAGAATCGTAATAGACCGGACCTTGTCCGCCGCCAAAGACGACGATCTTTCGATCGACGAGCGTTGCGGTGTGCGCACGACACGGCGGAGGGATGTCGCCCAGCGCGTCCGGGTGTGACCACTGCATCGTATCTACGACCAGATGGATCAAGCGGCAGCACGGGCAGGAACGGGGGCAGCTTACCGGTATCGAAGCAGTAAATGTCCTTCCAACACCCCTTGTCGTCGCAGCCGCCAAACAGCCAGGCGATATTGTCGACGAGGGTGACGGTGTGGGCGCGCATGTTGCGCATGGGGAGGGCTCCATGGACAGGCGCACGTGACCAATAGATGGTAGTGGCAGGGGCGATGGGGACGTCGTCGCTGTGGGGGAGTCGGGGCGTCGTACGAAAGCGAGGCTCGCGCGTGGTGCGGGTGCTCTTCGTATCTTTGGCAGAGGGGGACGATGGGCGACGCTTGATGGACTGGACAGAATCGGCGGGAGGGGCGTTGGATACGTGGCGGAGAGAAGACGGTTTGCGAGATGCAGCGACGCGGGGAGTGCCTGGTGCGACGGTGGGTGTCGGCGTGGTAGTGGACGAGGAAGTGGACGGGACAGCGGGCTGGGATGTGTTTTGAGAGTTGTTGAAGGTGGAGGTGGACGCGGTGGCCTGGTGATGGATATACGGTGAGCGGGGATGGACCGCGAGGCGGGCGGCGGCGTCGTCGTCGTTGTTGGATACGGTGCTCATGATGTCCTCCTCGTCGTCCTCGTCCTCGTCGTTGTCTGAGGGCGCGGCAATAGATGCAGGGACGGCGCTCGGGTTTTGTCTCTGCGGCCATACGCGGCTAGCCATCGCAAGTGGTGATGGTGATGAGCGTGGGAAAATATGCTAGCCGTCCGACGTGCCAAGTTGACTTGGTGACTTGATCAAGTACAATTATGTAGGGGGACGCCTCCTATCGTAAATTGAATTTCTGATTCAGCACTCGTCGCCGGTCAACTAGAAGGACCCTCAAGGACGACGATCTTGCGAGTACCACAGCTTCAAAGGGTAGCGCTCACTGCCAATCCCTGACCATCGTGTCGTAAAAAGTTGCAGCCCCTCCTGACTCCGAAGAACGACAGCGACCAGGGCCAGATCTCTAGCAAACCAGATCTCACTACTGTCAGTCGAGTCGGCGATGGTGAGGCCCCGTTCGTTCTATTTGATATCGTCTCGCCTTGCTGACCAGACACGACGGCATAACTTGAGCCCACGACAAATCATTGACGGAGGAAACATTTCCCGGTCCATAGTATGACACACACAGAGACTCAAAACAGTACCTAGTACAACGTCGATCCGATGTAACCCAGCTTGATTCTAAGGTCGGGGCGTCAGCGTGCGCGTGGTGATGCCCGCCAGCCTAGAGGGCCCACCCCGCGGGGATCTATCGAGCGTGCGCGGAGTAGGAGCCGACAGAAGCGTGCCGCTGCTTGGACCAGTGCGGTCTAGATCCTTGTGGAGACCCCCAAGAAGGATCTTCAACATGTATTCGGTGTCAAATGCACCCTGCGCAGGATCGAACGGCGTGCTGTCAACAAGATCCTGTCCATCCATTGAGCAATCTTCGCATCCATGCAACAAAGAGAGCGACATACTCTGATATTGTAGCGCGACACGAGGTGGTCATCCAGTTTGTGTAGCAAGTCCGAAGCGGCGGGATCTGTTCCAATCTGCACAAACTGAATGCCAAACATGTCGTGTTTCACCCGATTACGGTCGAGACGGTGCGCCGCGTCAACGATGACAGTCTCGAGCAATTCTTGGTCAGCTACACACACGGTCGTGAGTAGGAATAACGGGTGAGCACCGACTGCAGCTTACTTGGCAGACCGTCCGTGATTACCACAACGGTAATTGGCTCGTGGTTTGCCCGCTCGTCCTCGATCAATGGAAGGTAAAACTCGATAATCTCCCCAAGCTTCGCACCGGTCGGCGTGTCCTCGCCTGCAATCAAGTGAGACCTCGCCGCGTATACACACACAGATGACTCGTACCTTCGGGACGATTTTCGTTGAACAAAGTGTTGACTGCCGCCTTTGACTACACGACGGTCGCGTCATTAAATTTTCCCTTCAAGCGAGGACAGACACTTACCTGCATCCTTTCGGAAAACTGGCTGTCGTGCATGAAATGGATATCAGAGCCTTTTGATCCGTATTGGTTCGCAATGTCAATAATGCCACCAAGAGCCTCCCTCGTTTGCTCCCAGAGGTTGCCCTCCTGCATCTAGTCAAGGTGTCAATGAAGCGCCCCAACCTATCCACGAGTCTACGTACAGACATCGAATCGTCGATGACGATAACAGTCTTGATTTCCCTGCGACAGATCAATGTGGTGAAAAAAAAAAGTTCTATTCAAGAGAAACGCACGCGAGTCTTTTGAGTTCGACTTCTCTATATGGCTGAACGTTGACCTCGTCAGCGATGAATCGCACAATGTCACTCTCGACGAGGGTCGTGTTGATGATGTCCACCTCGGTTTGCTGGAATCTTGATCGGTTCGTAGTTTTCTGTGCGCGTTGCTGAGCAAGGATGACTGTTCCCTGCGCAAGAAGCCCGTCTGAACTTGGCGGAGAGAAGCCCCAGCGAACTTGCGAGGCGCATACAAGCACCTCATAGTGTGGAATCTGCGGCCGAGGTTAGCCCCAGCGCTTCGATGGACACACGGGAGTGCATACCAAGTGCTCTTTGCCGGCATATCCAATGACAGCTCCTTCGAATTGGGGACCAGCTTTACCGATGTCTGCGATACAAGATCGTGAGTTCGATACCGACCAAGATCAGACACAGATGACCCACGAAGACCGCCCTCCAAGAGAGCACGAGCGATGTACATGGTGCATCCATAGCGATCTTCCCCGAAGGGAACAGCGCCTTCTGGGATGTTCTTGCCCTCTGTCAGGACCTAGACGATGGTATCAACCATGGAATCGAGGTCATATGGTATAAAAGCAAACCGTACCCAGATCAGAGGAAGTGGAGAACCATATCTTCTGAAGTTTTCGGTGCTTCTACGCGCGGCTTCGAGCCATTCCTCCTTTTGAATCACGGTGCGGGTTTCTGTCACCAGCGGAGTGATGGGACGGCTGCTGTACTCGGATATGGTCCTCTGCCTCTGCTCGGACACAACCGAACGAGACGAATACTCTACGGATGCGGACAAAGGAGACCTCGCCGCAAGGGAACCGTTTTTGTTGGATTGTAGAGACCTGCGCATGATGGTGGAAATGGTACAAGAGGAGGGACTGGGGTTCATGGATGAACATCGCCATCATTTTATACCCTGTTGAATATGCCCAAACGGAGTGCATTAACGAAATGCGGAGTTGACATCGAACACGATGCGGTCGTATTGATGGGTACCCCGGGTACAAGTGGGTATAGATGAGCGGCAAATGTGAGAAGAGAGAATGGCGCAGAGAGCTTCAAGGCAATGAAAGCGTTGCTCCTCTGTTCGTGCCCGAATAGAAGAATGAAGATACTGCAGATGCAGGCATGTCACCCACGTATGCACTGCCTCGAGGTGATCAAGGGACTGATACACAAGTCCTCGAGTTGGCGGCATTGTCCAAGTTGACGCCGGCGTCTTTTCGAAGTTCGGCAATACCCGATACCAGAGCCGAGGTGAAAGAGTCTGCATGACTTGGGAGAATTCGGATCAGATGTACATGATAGCGTTCCCCCGTGCGGGCACGATTGGGGACTAAGGGGAATGTGATGATGATGATGATGACCATGAAGTTGCGGCGTGTACTACTTGCGTGTCCCGGGTCCCTGGAACGTGCTTGTCGTACGGCGTCGACATATTGATGGTGAACGTCCAAACCCTTGACCTCGACCCTCTGCCCTTGGCATCGAGGCTGATAGCCGGCGATAGACCACATCGAGCGCCCAGGTTAGCCGCATGTGGTAGACAGAGCGTTCGCTCCACCGTTTGGCCTGACATCTCAGTCGACTCCACTCGACCCGAAAGGCACCCTTGTGCTCCGACCGCCTCGCATTATATGTGCTAGATAGATCTGCGGTGGTTGTACTGCCCAGACTGTTTTGCGTACCTGCGGCGTTGGTCCGAGAAAAGAGTGGTGTCCGACGCGATAAGATTTGCGTCGACAAGCGGGGTTTGATCCGGAGCTGTCTCTGCTCGTCGGGCCCAACTTGAACTGACGACATCTACGAGGAACCCAAAAAAAAAATAGAACAATTATAAAATAAAAAAAAGTTTAGCGTGTTCATGTTTTTCGTGCTGTCGAGTCTGTTCGAAACCCGTCTTGCGCGGGTGTTCGAAAGGACCCACACCGTTGGCCCACTTGCGATATGTACTAGTATACTCCGCCATCCTGCCCGACCAGCCGCTAATTGGCGACAGATCTGTGCTCGGTTTTTGGCAAGCAATATAAACGTCTCCGACGCATCCCTGCTCCAAAAAGTCTGTTTCCGTTCTCCATGTGCCACCACGAAGTGTACGTCCTCTGTTTCGCAGTCCCACCCTGCCCCGCCCCGTCGCTCATGACCGCACAGCGTAGGCGATTACTACAGAGGTTGCGGCGTGAGTTTCACTTGTGCTCGCAAATACCATCATGTTCCACCGAGAGAACGTGCTGACCGCGGTGGTCCTCATGAACAGCACTTTCATGGGCGCTACTTTACCGGCGAGGTCTCGGATTGCAACTCGCAGCGATGCAAGACCAGCAAGGCGCACATGCACAGAACGGCACCCAACTGTGGATGCCCTGCTGTTGCGTACCCTTCCCCCTATACATTTCAAACCCTCACCGTCCTTAGGTCGTCACCGAAGACCGAAGAATACAAAACTTGTTCCAGATGCCACATCCAGAATGCGAACGAACACCGTCTCATTAACTGACCATGACGCACACGACGTGCCCGCATCGAGACTTCCAACCAAGCAAGATACATATCCTTAACGGCATTCCCACTCATCCTAGATTCTTCGGCTACCATTACGTTCCACTCGATCTAATTTCCCACTTGCTCTATATCTCGACCATTATTCACATACTGCGTATGTATATATATGCATCCAACAGAGATCGCCATCATTATTCATCACTCAGATATGTATCTACACACGCTCTACACTTGCGGTCGAGTCCCCATGTTCACCCTGGGCTAGAACATACGTCACAACCCTGACCTGAGATGGACAAAATAGCACGTGCTCACCCGACCGGCACTCTGCGTTCCGTCCACGACTGACACACCTCGTCCTTGCTTCGGGCCAACTTCAATCCCGACATACCGCGAAAAGAACTCGTCCAGCCATCCAAAGAATGCCTCTTTGTCCTCTCTGCTCAGATTCGCCCAGTCGATCGTGTCCACCTCGTCTTGGTGACTCGAAGGCGGATACCCGCTCGCAAGGCGCGTGGGTGGAGGAGGGGGCACATACGCGGACGGCGCCGGCGAGGACGAGTTGCCAGCGTCCGACGGGGTGATATCAGGCCGGGATCTCAACGGCGGGGGTGGAGGCCCGCTCGTCGACGCACGCGGCGAAGGCGACGACGCAGACGCAGACGGGGGTGCCCGTTTCCAGTTGGGATCCCAGTTGGTTTTGGACGAGGGCATGCTCGACAGCCGGTCGCGCGTGTTGCTCAGCTTGGTTGCGCCCATGTCCTTGGCTTTCTCGGCCTTGGCTTTCAGCTCGGCGACTGGTGGCAGACATGGGCAGTCTCAGTCGGGAACGCGGCCGTGCGGTGTACCTGCTTACAGCTGACCATCGTTCTCGCTTGCGAACTGCGATGCGATGTGAACGAAAAAGGTAAGACGCCAAGTGTGGCCACGCAGCAAGACCAGTCACGTGTCACAGCTAATCAGAAGGATGTGTAAATACAACATATAAAGTATAGCGTACACGTTGAGCTCGAAGCAAAGGAGCGTCAAGGGAGGATACCACCTCTATCAGTAATCCCAAGAAATCGTCCTGGTGAGGAAAGAAAAATAAAGTAAAGTAAAGAGAGCAATACGGAGGTCCAGCCACCTCAATGCCCCCTCGAGACCACCACCGCAACGATGAGGATCACAATACAGACAAAAAACGAGAGGAGTGCCCATAGACAACGCTTGGCCCACTTGAGTTCTGTCTCCCTCATCTCGAAGAGCATCTTTTCTTTTTCCTCCTCCGTCTTGTCCGGCTGCCAATCTGGCGTCACCCGCATCGGCGCGAACAAAAAGTAGACGCCGACCGCCCAAAAGACGGGAAAGACTGCGCAAAACAGAGACCGGTCAGCCGCCACACAGGCAACGAATAAGAAAGGAAAATACGCACAGAATCCATATTTGAACAGGTGTCGCGCGACCGTGTCCATCTCGAAATCGGGCGACGGCACGTACCCGGGGAGCTTTTCGCCGTCCCAATCTAGCGAGTAGGGCGGCGGTGCGCGGTGCTGCGTCCGTGCGCGCTGACGCCGTCCCCCAAAGAAATCGCCCAGCGCATCGTCCTGCAGCTGTCTCGGCGAGTGGTGCGATGATCGCGGGGGTGGTAGTGTCGGTGTGCTGCTCGCACTGGAGTCTAGAGTGGGCGTCGCAGTCACTTCTGATTCCCGGGACATGTGTGGGCGCAATTGTAGGTCCTGTGCGGGTATGCGTGTGGTTGGACCGCTGCGGCTTGGTGCCCGGATGCTGGAAAGGAGACTCATGGCTGATGGGGTGGGGTGTCCTGCAGCCAGGCTGTAGCCGGACCCTGCGGGGTCTGCATCATAAATACGCTTCGCTCCACCCGCGTATGACCGCGTTGGTGCAAGACAAAAGAGCGGAAGAGTCGTGTCATTCAATAGTCAATTCCTAATAAAAGAAATCGACCCCCAAAATATTCCCGATATGGGTACTCTCACGGACCCGCCCCCGGTCAGAAACAATAAGAACAGCCGAAAGCGTTGCGCGGACTGCATATGTGAGAAACAAAAAGGTCATGCCGGACGACACTTTTCTATTGTCCCTATTGTCTCGTGATACAGTTTAGCCCCTCCTGAGGATACCAAGCCCTCGGCAATAGGTGTGCGATCACGTCGACCGTGTAGCATGCGAGAGATGCTCCGGACCGAGCTACCAGGACACAGTTGCCTTTGTAATTCTTGTGAGACTCCTACAGCCGTACAGTAACACAAGACACACGCACCCCGGCGCTGTGCTCGTCACAGAATGTGTACAGCGAACAGATGGCCCCGAACTCCGTGAAAGATATCTGCCCGAATGTCGTCCAGCAGATAATGGATGCAATGCCATTCAAAAATGCAGACGATGAATACAGAATTTACTCTCCTAAAGACAGGTTTGACTGCGGCCGGATCATTTTTGGGCCAACTGTGTCTCCAGATCGGAAGACGAGCCCGCTGTCTTGGAGCTGTTGCACTCCGAGTCTTCGGCCGCGCTATTTCGTTGTGGTGCACGTCCAACATCACACACCTCGCGTTAACATGGGCCATGCCTCTGCATCAGAAACATATACTGCTGCTTTGGCTTCCGATCTACTCACCAGTGAGAATTGCATAGAAGAGAGCATTAATTTGCGCCGTTGCACTTGCTTACTTGATCAACCACCAACCCATCGCCCCACAGAATGCTTCCAACGCGCCATCAATGTCATTGTCACTGTGAAGAACTCTTGACCTTTTGCACACATGTCACATTGTGGACTTGCGGACATGAATCCGATCATGTATATACCCATTTGTGCATGGTGAAAAATAGGTCCCGGCGCAGCAAGCGCAGAGCCTTTTGATAGGCCTAAATGTGTGGTTCTTGAGGGTAAACTCAACCCTGGGAGCGAAACCCTGCAACGGAGATAAAACTGTCGATCACCCATTTTTACGTTACCGCTTCGATCGTCCAGGTGTTGGTACTGGAGACTGCTGCATCTAACTTGCCAGCGGAGCGCTAAGCCCTCAGTGCCCTGGTAGCTGTTGCTTCAACTGCGCATATTTGGAACCTCAGATGGTAAACTACGGAACCACCCCTAGGCAATATGAGGCGACTTCTGAGAGTGGTCTTCTTGTAGCAACACAGCCGAGTAGAACAACGTCGTAGGTTGAGGGATCGATTATTTCATGACCAAAGATGAAGCGAAGGTACGGCATCGACCAAGAGAACGCACAAACCACAGCCGTATCTATCCCGGTCGATATCGCGCTTCACATAAAGATATCAGTATTACAAACAGAACTCGAAATTAAGAGGTGTTCATTTTTGCCTCTAGTGCAAGGTGAGCACTTGATCCGACTCCTAGAAATTTGACATAAGACGAAAAATGTGAACCACGCGATTGCTTGTCGGTGAGGTTAGAACCTCAGCATGATTTGGGCGTGTACGTTTGATTTCGTAGAACGGATCGTTTTTGTCATTGTAGTCGGGTCACTAACCTTTTCACAATGAAAACTTCATGTCCGCTTCCTTCTGTGCTATCAGCTAGTCCATAATGAATTCTCGTTCTTCCTGGATTCTTTGTCGCCTCTCATACCATCTACTCTAGTCAAAGGCGAGGCAGAGGGCATGCATATCATTGCACGCAGAAAACCTTTTGATGGATCCGAAATGGGTCCAGGCTCTGTGGTTTCGTCAAGAGCGGACAATGAATCATTGGAAGTGCACATCGATTATTGTTTGAGACGTTCGGTGTAATCTTCTATGACATAGCACCATCTCGTTTCTCCTTTCCTTGATACGATCACTACGCTGCTGCCAGTGAATCAGATGCACCTTGCTCCCCGGATCGATGAACCATGCGGATGGATGTTTGTGCTGCAAACCCTGCAACCTAGTTGTTTGCTAGGCGCGTAACTGAATGCCAGTGGACGTGTTTCATGTCATTTTTTCTGGATCCAGCCACCGTCCCGACCCGGAAACAGTAACTCTAGGGGACAACAAAGCACCACAAACATACCCCGAGTTGTCTCCGTCGATCAGGCTTTAAGTTGACAAGTCAAGCCTGGTAAAGGAGACACCACGATTATAAAATTGCAGGTTGCTTCGAACTTCGCCTGCATGGTCACCGGTAGACAGGCTTCAGCGCCAGCTACAGGGGTATCACTGGGGATTTCTACCGAGTAACGCTTGAAGATTCAGTTTTCAAGAATGAAAAACGTCTTCTTGCGGATTAGTTCGAATGATGAATGGTTTACTGGCTTTGGTTGGTTCGCCACCGGTAACAGTGGATCGTGAGTTTGGCCTTCTCGCGTAACGAACGATTCTAGAGTAGTATCATTTATCGCTCTTCATTATCTCCGTTTACTGTCTGATAGCAATTCTCACTGAGAGTCCAAAGTTGACATGCCGCGTCATACAAACCCTACACTCAGGGCATGAGATTCACTAGTGTAGCCATCAAAATAATTACCAAACGCACTAACTGACGTTGGTATGTATGCGATCTGGTGGGTGTTTCATTGGTCACACTATTGGCTCATAGTCGTGTGGTTTGTAGATTAGACGCGGTTCAAGAATTCGGATCAAAAAGGACAAGTGCTCGCAAGCGACTTTTGAACAGGAAGGTACGGTGCAAAGTTGGATTGTTCCGGCTGGGAATGTAACATTTACAACTGCTCGCTTGCACCACGGTTGTCGAATTGTACCGGTCTCCGATACTGATCAAGAGATTATACGACACTTTGTGCTCAGCCTGTGTGCTGCAAATACACTGATCCGATGATGTTCTTCATTCCGCCTACATAAGCTCACGTCCACTGGGCGTGTTCGCTCAGCAATCCATGACTATCTCCTTTGAGCCAGTCTAGTCCCCCATCAACCTAATGTCGGGGTTGTCCCAGGCAGTCCTACGGCCTTTAAGCACTCCACTCATGGCCTCGGGCGTTAACGTGACTATTCCTCTCCACCAGTGGCCCCAGACCTTGTCTTGTTCCCCATTGAACAAGATAGGTAGGATTTTTGGGTGGGGACAACAAGCCGTAGCGAGTTTTTCTACAACGCTCTTAACAACTTGGTTCAGATCGGTTGGCGCTGGCTCTGGAGATCACACCGACTTTAGCTATGAGGTCAAGGTGAGCCCTGATCACCACCTTCGACATCGTAGTACTAATCCAATGTTTCAGTACAAGAAAGCGACTTTTCCTGCACGCAGCCGAAATACCCCCTATCCCGAAACGACTAAGATCGTGGCTGGACAGGGATTTTATGACATCATATGACATCTTCTGTCCGGCAAGTCTTGTCTCACGTGCGCTGCAGTTGATTCGACCCAGAATTGCATCCAATAGGATCTCGTGTACAGTGTAGAGGGCATACAACCTGACCGTTGCGTACCTTGAAACGAAGGCGTTGATTCAGGCCTTCAAGTCTGCGGCACTTAAGGAAAATGGGATCACCCTAAACTTGATTGAAATAGGCAATAAGACCAATCTTTACCACTGGAACGGGGGGAGGAACAGTAGTGGGAATGTCACTTCACAAAGCTGGTCGGAGTATTCACTAGCTCACCCCATGACAATACCAAGGAATTGTCTCCTCAATCAATGTTTGCGCAAGGCATTCTCGACACTCATCTTGGCGCTAGACTGCACTTTCACGAAGGTATCGGGTACAAGTACAACTTTGTGAGTCTCACTATTTATCGCGAGATGGCTGCGTCTCAGATCATGCGGCAATAAGATTCAGCGCATGACTCTCCATTACTCTATACTGAATGACTCCATTGAAGATCGATCCGCTTCCCCCCCATATAAAGCCTCCTTACTACGCGGCGATCATTGCTGCTGCAGAGGCGATCTGTTCGATTGGCTCCACAAAAATCTCCGAAATGGATATCGACGCACCCAATATCTCTGGATTCGTCGTATTTGAATCCGGAATGCTCGTTTGAGCGGTTGTTATCAATTCGGCCACTTACCTTCCTGGCAGCAGGGCTCGCGATGAAACTCACATCGACATCGGTCTCTCTGACTTCGGACTGGCCGTGTGACAGATGGAAGTGAAGAGGTTTTATATCCCGTGCGGTCGACTTTTTCAATCTCTCTGTCATCGTCTTCATTGACCCCGCAGATTTGCAAACGCGACCTGGTGTGCCTCGGGAATGACAAATGTACGAAACGGCTGACGAGTGAGTCACCGGCAAGCCTCAAGTAATAACTGTGGACGTCAGCGCAGGTTTGGATATCAAAAGAGACCGAAGCGGTTTTGCTTTCGTTCTTATGACGGTCGAGACCGTGATGACTCTCGCATCCATTGCATGTCTTCTGTCGTGGCGGAAAACGATCCTTAATTGTAGCAATTCGAATTTCCAAGTTACAGCATTCGCATCTGGATGAACTAGGAGTACGCAGACGTTTGACGCGACGAAATAAGGAAAACAACGTGAACGATCACGCCTCTAAGCCCCGCCCTGGTGCACTGCATGTCTGGCTTTGAGGTTCTACGCAGAGAAACAAGAGAACTGGTGGGCGACATAAATGGGCGTGGTGCTGATGTGGGTATGTCCTAATCATGAACGAACCCCCGTTTTCACTTCGCCTGGACCAGGCTGAGCGTAGTTGATACGCGGGCAAACGGACAGACGGAACGCCGAGGGAACAAACGGTGGATTCAATGATGTGACCACGGCGGTGATCGTTCGCGCGTTTCAAGGGGTTGCGAAGTTTTTTTTTAAGGTTAACAACACCGAAGGAGAAGGGTAAGATTTGAGCATATCAGATCCAACGTAACAGATTCCACCGCTGGGGAGATTGTACCGCTCTGGGCGTCAAGATTGTAAGGTCGCCGAGAATGGGATAGAAGATGTATCAGAAACGTCCTGCTACTGCTTCGCTAGGCGGGCTCTAGATCAGGTCGAAAAAGAGCGTGTACGACACGTCGCCATGAGCTCCGAGAGACAGACTGGCGTCACTTGACGGCGTCGTGGGCAACGACTCGTACCTGTTTCTCGCCGCGATCGCTCTCATCGTCCTCTCTCTCTTCGCTTCGGTCATGTTCTCCCAATTGCCGATTCTTGACAACGTCTGGTGAGCCCAAGATCTCAGTACTCTGCCTGATGAAGTCGTCACGGACAACGATGCAAAGCCCTACCCCATCACTGTTCACGACCATCGGCCCCAGAGCATCGAACATGATTGGCTTAGCAGCACCGACAGAGACGTTTGGTACAGAAACGTCCTCGAGGGTTTGAGCACTTAGCACAGGCAGGAGTGGAACATTCAGGTTTGTCGACATGATACTAAAAGCTGACTCGAGCGGCGCTTGCTGCCAGTGATTCAGTGTTGGTAGAGGCTCCACATGTGGCGGCCCACTTCGACTTCGCCCGGCAAGCAATTCAACATTATCAAACGATGTACGACGCGTGCGACTAGTCAAGTCAATGATTAGGACTATCGTTCGTGGTCGTGCCCAACCTGGACCAGTCCGGATCGCAATCTCCTCTACATTTAAGTGCTGGCCATGATCGAACATACCCACAACTCCTCTCAGGCTCGAGGGTCAACAACTGTTCATGTCTGGACCCCGGCTTCCAGCTGTCTTTCCTCGGCCTCACCCTTTAAGCGAGGCAGCCTCGAGTATCCTTTATCGTATTCCCGAGCTCCTTCGACACCTACACGATCTTGAGAACGAAGAAGCTGAACTTGATGCGAAGGCGCGTCAACTCGCGGAGGAGCTTCCATGGACCAAGAACGGGCCGTCGACGCCGCCTCGTCCAGTCATGTCCACCCCCGTCCCGAAGCTTCGTAGCCAAGCTATGGAAAACAAGGTTGACAGAGATACTCCACTACATGTCGATTCAGGTATACACCTTTTTCCTGACCTCGAAAATAAGGTTGAATGTGTTCTCTAGTAAATATTGAGACGCCAGTGAAAAATTTCCTGTTGATGGAGTCATTTGCATTAGCGATGTCGCTCAAGAGTAAGCGGAAGGGGAGGATATTCATGACTGGAGGTAGCACTGAGTTTGGGGTGAAAAGATAAAATTGCGCCACGAACAAGGTGGTCAGGGGGATTGGTCTAAAGGGGATTGTCAAATGTGTATACGATGTTTTATGGCCTATCATGGCGTGTAGTTAGATCACTCGAACCGCCCATGCACCCCCGCTGACTTACTACAGGGTATCAAAAGACGTCCACAGCGCCCCTAGTCACTAAATTGGTACCCGTCGACCACACTATCCCATAGCGTCTTCGTGTCTACGACTGCGCTAAGCCGCGATGCAAGCAAGAATGAACCACTCAGTTTTCTTGAAACATTGTCAGCAAGGTCGCAATGCAGCACGCCAGATGGTACTCTACTGACCTATTGAGACTATATGTCTCTCGAGGCGGAGGAGTGAGTCTATGCTTCAGCATAATCGGAATACATGCACGAATTTGGCGTGTAATATCTGACCAATGGGAACCCGGCCCAAACGCGAAGGGTTGCAGCGTTGATTGTCTGAAGGGCGTAGCGAGTAGAATCATGGAATCCACGTGAGCATTCAGCATAGTCTGTGAAGTAGCGTGAAAAATTAGTCATAGTTTTAACGAACCAATACAAACGTCGTTCTCCTGTCCTGTGAGGTAGCCCAGTTTGAGGCTCGATTCAACACATGCATCACGGTCCTCGCTCGCCGCGGCTTGGAGAAGACGTAACCAGTCATCCATGAATTCTTTGGTATATTCGCGCGTAGCACCAAAATCAACCAACGAAACCTAGCGACAATCAGTTTAATGATAAATACACAAGGTAATTCACTGACCTGTCGAGTCTCGGAGTTCCACAAAAAGTTGGTCCAGTTGGGATCCGTTTGCATTAGTCGGAATTGGAACAGCTCTCGCAAACAAAGCTCGATGACACGTTTTGCGATCTGTTGACGGCACCAGTCAGTAGAAGGATGGATGTAATACCAGTTCAGATACCTTATTGCGTTGGTCTTGCGGAAGGGCAGAGACGGATGGATCCCCGACACTGACACCGTCGACATGTTCCATAACGAGCACACGGTCAGTGCTGCCGTCCCATACCCATGGTATTTTGAAGCGGGAATCCTGACCAAGGAGGCCCGTTGTATTATAGCGCCGAAGAAATTGCGCCTCCCTCGAATAATCACACTCATCAACCAATTCATCTTTCATGACCTAGGTAGATTTCCAACTAAGCAGCATTCTTAACATTGACGTTCAGAACCCACCTGAACCGTGCGATCTAGAAATAAGCCTTTTGGCAACAGCTGCCCGGTAGTCAAGAGTAGCTTGACATAACCAAGATCGCTGGTAATCGAGTTTGCAATGTTTGGAAATTGTATTTTAACGGCGACTCGTTCCTCCCGACCAGTAGGAGAGACAGATGCTCTCAATACCGCACTGTGAACCTGTCCGATCGAGGCTGCCGCAAAGGGTACACGATCAAAGGAAGTAAAGTTTTCTGCCCAAGAGTCACCCAAGGTAGAGGTAAGTACTTGCTGTAGATCTTGAGTGAGAGGATTCGTGCTATGAGCGGAACGCCATAACCAACCTCCATCTGCCAATCCGGCATATAATGAGCACTATCCTGTACCCGTCTAAATATTTTATCCACTTCCGGCGGCAGTATGTGCGTATCTGGTCCATAGTTGTAAGCACACTCCATCTCTTGAAGAGGGGACATCCAGACCTTGTATGCTCATGAATTGACCCAACTTGAGAGCAGCACCTCTCATTTGCGAGAGCTTTGAGACCAACCGCTTGATGTTAGCCTCGGTCATCATTAATGAACCTTGTTGGTTATCGTTTGAGGCAACGGTTGACCGACGGATGATTTCCGAGGCAGCTCCATAACCCAAAGACGCAGCGAGACCTGATTTTTTTTCAAAAATAAGGGATCGTTGATATATATACATGTCCGACATACCGCCATAGTGAAACAAGCGCCCTATCCTGGAAGAAGGAACTTTTGACGACTGCAAATTGCGCGTTACGACGAGATCAGCTTCGACAGTATGGGGCGCCGGCGCTATAAACTGGTCGATGACGGGTAGCGTTAGTCGTGATACTAATGCCACTTGGGCCCTGCACCTGTTGAGCAGCACTAGTAAGTTACTCACATCACTTTGCGTGACGCCAGAGGACCTCTGCAGGTCTGCATTGCCTTCGTCGCCGGTGATGACTTCAAGTCGCGCAGGGAGAGGACTCTCCTGAAGTGCAAAACCATTCAAAGCTGAATTTTCGAGTGCGTCGACTTCTACTGTCGCATGTGGTCGCCCAATGGAAGCCCGAGCGACGGTGTGAGTATCATGCGGACTAGTTGGTACTCCGTATGACCTATTCTCTGAGGCTTTGCTGAGTGACCTTGGAAGGGCCTGCGCACTCCTGATCTGTGCTGCACGAAACGCAATATCAGCGACGGAGTGGGCGACACATAACCACCCATAGGCAGGCGATGGCGGCATGAACCAAAGACGCGTCGTGCACAGCCACGAGGGCCAGTCTTTCTCTTAATTAGAGCTCAGTCGTAAACTCGATGGTCGTGTATCGCAACTTGCACTCGTCCTTTCTAGCCTCGAGCGTTTCATCTGGAGATTCGTCCAACGCCAGGATACTCCACTCCAATCATCCTTGTTGCCCCTGTGCCTGAGCTCGATCTTCTCTACCCATTATCGATTGTCAGAAAACAGATGCGGACTTCTAGCAAGATTACTCATGGAATATAGCGGAAATCAACAATGGCCCAATCTCCGTGCGGTTTTGTCGTTTGGAGTGGCGTTGATCTCTCCGTGTCGCAGTGATAGACCTGGACGAAGATCCACCATTCTCCCTCCCCAGGTCTCTGAGAAGAAATACACCATGTCAGCCGATCCATATAGCATTGTAATCTCGGTGATGTTCTTCTCTCTCCCATCATCCGCATACTCCCGTCGATAGACTCCAACCTACGTTACAAATGGCTCTACGGGTGCGTGACTCCCTACTTCAGCGATTGATTCGACGTCCAGTTTGCCTTCTTGACCTGCTACTTCTTTCCCTGCGCAGATATCCAATAAATGTATGCTATCTCTATCTTCAATCTCTGCGTATATTTTTGCTCCCTGGAGGGGTCAATATTATCCTTTTCAGCAGATCCGATTTTTCCACACGACGTTGTGTGGTACTTCTGCATCATAATTTTACTCTGGTGTTGACAGGCCCTCGAAGCGTTGTGGAAGCAATTGCAGGGCAGCTTCGGCACGTCTCGCAACTTTGCAAAGAGAGTGCAGGCAGGACAAAGCATTCATTATGAAGCATTAAAGGCCGCATGCCAAGGCGCCCCGTTTGCTGCACTGGCGTTTGGATTCTTTGAACCTAACATCCCCTCTTTATGGCCTTAGTCTCACTGGTACCAATCGTCGTGACCCTTGCAGCGATAACCATCAAAGTTTTTACTCTTATTCGCTCAAATCAACAAGACGTCTATTCTGACAAAATGGCACTGACGGTGATTGTTAGGATCATCAAATCTCTTGTTAGCAGCGCGCCCAACTTTGTACCTTTTTCCCGTACGGCTCTGGGACAACCCACCTCGTTGAAGCAAAAGCTACCACACTTAAACCGCAAAGTCCCAGAAGATATGAACTCGACAGCCTAGCTTCTGTAGAGACGTTCCAATATCTTGTTTCGTGTCACGGCTTTCTCCTCCCCGTTTGATGCATCGTAGTATTACCCTTGCTGGATGCGTTCGTCTCGGATCAAACGGACCTCTGGTTGATCATGTCGCGCATGAGGTGGACACATCATTTACACCCACCCTACCTTCATTAGGCGACGAACATTCGCCTTGCTTTGTGCATCACTATGTTCTTGGAGTTAACTATCGGTAGACTCGATGTTTAAACCCATTAGGTATGCGTGCGATCCTATGTGTACAAAGGACTCCCTGTAAACTATGTGTATAGGAAATCCATTGACCAATCACAAGGGTCATTTGCAAAGACCATGACAGCTCGATGGGTTTGAACGGTGTGCCTCTGAGCAAGCGAGAAAAATGTGTCATACAGTATTGAATACAAACGGCAGTGTTTTTCAACGATGCAATGGCGAACTTACAACTTCCAACAGCAGAACAAAATGGAATGTCGGATGTTCGTGCTCATTCGAATTAATAAATACCCGTCTAGCTGGTTGGGCAGTAAATTTAAATTATATATTTGCCGTAGCACCACTTCGGTCGAATGATATGGCAAGTGTTAATATTTCAATCATGACATAGCCACCTCGAACGCAACCTGGACCCACACCAACTCAAATTCAAAACTCGACCAAATAGCCTCCTGATATGAGAGGCGCAGAGTCACAGATACACCATACCCACAACCCTAACCTGGCACGATATGTCGTACAAAGGTTCGCGTCATCCAGTGTTTCTCGTCACTTTCGTTCATTCAATGCATTCCATCTCAGTTCCGACGTAATATCTGACTTGCGGGTGAATGTGCTCGAGGAGAATTCGACGAGCGTTATATGGTACAAAGTATGCCTTTTGACTTTACATTCATTCCATCCTCACAAAGAGTAAGGAGCGCTTCCTCTCGGACCAGGAGATCATCGAACACATCGTCGTGTGTATTTTTTCGCCATTATTGAACGTTGGAATGGGAACTGAACATCACCCATAGCACAACCAAACATCGACCATCCGTTGGATCATCCACCGTCCGAAACAAGGATGGTATCTCCGTATCCGATCCCCAGCCTTTCCTCCGGGAGTCTTTATCCCGCTGCTGCCTGTGCCACGCTCTTCCCCGAACTTCACTGATGCAGCCCTGTCTTTTTCATGTCGCACAAACGGGTATCCTTCCCCGCCAATGGCCGCGGGATCTGATAGTTACAAATCTTCGATTGATAGTCTGGCCTCGAATAGTTCGTCTGTGCACTCCTACCCCCCTACACCTCCTTCAGCACCCGTTGTCACCACACCACCTTCGTCGCCTCCGATTGACACAAAGTTCGACACGTCTGAACCTGGGCCAACAGGTGCTTCGAAGAAGGTACTTAAGGCGTCGCCAACAAGAATCACACAATTCCTTCTTGCACCACACTCGTCCCCTCATATCCCCGATTCGCAACCGGGTGAACATAGATCCTTGATTACGCGCGCTCTTTCTCTGTTCCAGAATCATAAACCGTCTCATTCTGCTTCCTTTACGCTCTGTGCACTGGATAGACCTAATTACCCGACGCAGATGGCTGGCCCGTCCTCGCGACGGCTCTCACAAATGATGCCACGGACACCCACACCACTTCTTACATTTCACGACAGAACGCCGATCTTGACGGTAGGTTCGTGTACTGGGATGCTTGAGATAGACCGTGCGGAGGAGAGGATTCTAGGTGTGGATACGAGTTTCTGGATTGCTGTTGCATTGACATACCTAGAATTTTTGGAAGAAAGAGAGGTATGTGAACTCTGCGTCTTGCTCTCCCATCACCGCTCTGATGGGATCAAATAATATAGAGTTATCTAGCTGCACTAACTGACTAAATTTGATGTCTTGCTGTGATCAATACACCGTCTTTTTTTTCGCGGAGTCCCGAGGATTCAGCGCTCAGCACTGGATCCCAACTTTACGTCTTACACACGTGATTGATTTTGTCACACGTGACCGAGACAGGGAGTGCGGGGTTTGAAACATTGTGCTTTTCGAACAACCACCTGTCAGCCAGTTGACCAACTCGGACTTGTTCAAGTATCACGTATTCGCGCCATGGTACGTCGTTCTGAACTTTCATGGTGTCTGTCTGTGATCTACTTACCCGAATATACGTGTCATAGTCTGTAACACCAGCCACAATGCGTCGTTTGATGCGCGAAATCTCAGAGCTGAAGAAAAGTCCCCTGGAAGGGATCCGTATCGTGACAAGCGAAGAAAATATGTTGGATGTTACCGGAATGATTGAGGGGCCCGGTGAAGTTGCATGCTTTTGGAATTTTGCATTCTTATTGAGCGTTGCGCCTTGCTTAGAGGGTACACCGTATGATGGAGGGTACTTCCGAGTACGGTTCAAGTTCACGGAAGAGTTCCCTGCTGCTCCTCCAAAATGTGCGTAGTATCGCCTTGTGCCATGTTGTCTCCTCTGATGTGTTTTGCAGGCTGGTTTGCAACCAAGATTTTCCATCCGAACGTGTCTTCTGCGGGTGAAATTTGTGTGAACACTTTGAAGAAGGATTGGAAGTCGACCTACGGCATTGGGCACATTTTAGTAACCGTGAAGTGTCTTCTCATATACCCGAATCCTGAGTCGGCACTGGATGAAGAAGCTGGGAAACTCTTACTAGAAGACTACGATAGCTATTTCTCGCGGGCGAAACTTATCACGAGCGTGCATGCTACCCCACGGACGAAACCCCCGGAGTTCCAATCCACGAATACAAGTGCCTTGGAAGCGAGCAAGACACTACCCACCACTACTCCAAGTGCACCCGAACCTGCTCAGGCAATTGCGATCTCCTCGATCTCCCCGACCTCCTCAATGTGCCAAGCCGTTCCACCAATGCCACCTTCACAACTACTGCAATCCACTTCCGAAAACGCGCCGCAACCGTCTCATTCATCAATGTCTTGTTCGAGTAAGGACAGCAAGGAACGCGTGATGTCGCCCTCCCCGCTGTCTACCGCAGATTCGAATGTCGGGTTACTTGGTACAGTCCCGAAAGCGGTGAAGAGAATGGCAGCGCCTGGTGCTGGGGTAGAAAAGAGAAAGAAGGCGTTGAAACGACTATGACGGTGCCGGGACAGTTCACGATTGTACTTTGACTTGTACCTTTGTTGTCGAATCCTAGTTTGTAGCGTTTTCCATTGTCACACTCGTGACACTCGTGACGACGGAAGCGCGATTGTTTTTGGATATAAAAGTTAGGACGAAACGACGAGGTCCTTTCCCCTCCCACCCGCCATGTTCTCCAGGTCTTTGCTGGCTCGCTCAAGTCCTCTTAGATTGTCGGCGGTGCTGTCGACACGGGTCTGCTCACGCCCACTCAGTACTTTGCGCCTCCCTCATGCTGCACGCACGGCACCATGGTGCGCGAGTATACGACGGTTCTCAGACATACCAGAATTCCGTACTGAGGACCGACGAGCCGCACGAAGCGCTCATACACCCACAGGGACGTGTTATGTCGCCAACATTCCCTATAGGGTGACCGCCGAACAACTCAAGGACGCATTCTCCGAGTTCGGAAAAATTGTGTCTGTCAGACTACGTATGTTCCATCTCGCCAAAAAAAAAAAGACACTCGAAGCTTGGAGGCACTAATCGTGTGTTGGTAGTCACCACGGAGTCGGGTCTGTCCCGAGGTGTTGCATTCATCCAGTTCGAGGCAGTCGAAGACGCTGTCAAGTTTTACGACGCACACATGGCGGACCCTATGTTTGTGCTGGACAGGCAAGTTCACGTGGAGCACGCGCAAGGGACGAAGAACGTAGCGCAACCCGCTGAGCCTTCCGACACGCTCGTGGTGCTCCAGTTTCAAGGGGAGTCGGACGTGGAGGCGCGGGACTTGTTTGGAAGCTATGCGAGCAACATTTTGGCGGTCCGGTTTGGTACGTTGGCTTATTTTGTGACCGGGTATCAGTGTTGAGAACGCGTTTGCTGCGTAGACAAAAGGGAGGCCAACCGGGCGTCAAGAAAAGCATTCGTCCAGTTCCGCGATGTGGACGCGGCTACGGACGCCATGCACATCTTCAAGAACCAGAACGGGAATGCCTTGATAGGGTTCGCAAAGCAAAGACAACCCCCAGCCAATGCATACACCCTGACGTCTAGACTATCGCAACACCGGGATGACTCTCGTGATGATTTTTAGATTGATCTACTACTCCACTACGTAATACTACTCAGTCAGCCGTGTTTTCTGTCAGCCGTGTGGGCAACAGAACAATATCACCCCTCAGTGCGATTCTTGAAGCCATGAACTGACTGACAAAGGTAGACCTGATACGGGCCAGGCTGGCGCCTTCACAGTAAGTGCTAGTGCCACTATCAGGCGTTCATCCGGAAGTCCATACACCGGCACGAATCAACGGTAGGGATCACTTGGGACTACTTGAAGGGAAGTGAGAATGTGGACCACGCAAGGTTTTGATGACAGAGTAGTCGTTGCGACGATCACTTGACTTGCGGCGGGATTTTGTACTCCTGTGTTTATCGTTCCGGTGGGCACCTTCGAAGCTTGCTAAAAAAAAAATGGACGGTGCCCTAAGTGACTCGAGGTAGAAATGGCATGTCATAGATAATATTCAATTTCGTCACAAGAAAACCCGTCCCTCCTACACATCAAACAGCTAAACTATGGCCGCTTGCCGCCGCGGTTTTACTCGGGCGAGCAAGCCACCTGTAGGCTGAGGTGTTTGAGTGGTCGCTGATATCGATGTCGTAGGTATCATCCCAGTTTACTTTGCTATCAGGTATACCGAGAAGGTCGTATGTCTTTACAATGTTAGTCTCCCAGTTTTTGATGGAACAAGAAATACGCGGACCTCATACGTTCGGACATGATCCTCGACAGGATCCTCGATGCTTGTACCCCTCTCTTCGTAGGTGGAGGTGCATTGGCGCACGCTCGGATTGGTGGCCCCGTATACGTCTGATTCCACCTGGGCGATGACTTGCATCTCATGTATCGACTGGAGCCCCAGCCGTTTCGATGCCACATCGTCCCAGACGATGACTGTCTGGTTTGGATCAGACCGACTTCTGAGAACAAGTCGGAAGTTCAGGGATGCTAGCAGACAGTTTGAATATCTAGAAGTGACGCCTCTTTAGAGCCTGCAGCAACAATTCAAAAATGGTGATAACAAACAGCTTTGATACAGCAAAGAACCTGGACGAATTGTCAGTGAGGGTGATGCAACGGTTTCAGCGAGACTCACACGGCGCAATGAATCAACGAGTCCCGATAGACGATTCCAAGTACTAGCTCCAGGAGAACGGCGACAGTCGTCACGAGACCAGTTTCTATGGTCAACCTCGTCAACTTGACAAGCACCGACTTGCTTGCAAAGTGGGACTGTGAGGGGCGCAGCTACGTGACGCCTATGAACAATAAACTCGGTAGAGAACACAAGCAGACCCACGGCGAATAGCATGCAAATTGTAATTGCCAGATCACATACAGCACTACCTCCAAGCCAGATCTGTAATACGTTTGGTTTCCAAACAACTGACAAAATTGAACATTGTACTCACCACTAGCCAAGGTGATATTTTATTGAATTGTTTATTTGAAAGTGTAGGGTAAGATAGATCATGTGTGGAGTAAAGACTGTCCTGTAGAAGAATTTGACACAACAGTGACAATTAGAAATTCATGCTGGCTTACTGTCAAAGAAAAATATATCAAACTGGCAAACTGAAGCAGGGAGACCTAGACATCCATATTTAATATCCCTGGGTACCAGTGAAACAGATTCCACATATTACCATCATGATAGGGAGTGGAAGTAAATGAGATTTCCAGAGGACTGCTATTCTCCAACAAAAGAAACCATGAGTCAATGTAGCCACTTCCTTGGGTTAGCCGATGGATGATCTAGGCTGGTCTACCACTCACCAGGTGCGGTAATGAGCGCTAAAATTGATAATGGAACAGAATTCAATGAGGGCAAGGATAACGAAAACCACAAAAATGTGAATATGGTCATGGACGTCTCTATCAGGAGGATGCAGGCTACTGCGAATACAGTTACAGTGAGTGGTACCATTTTGAAGACTACAATGAAAGAGGGTCACCTAATATCTTGATGGTCTTGCGATCATCTGTGAATCTACTATAGTAGATATCTAAAGTGGATGGTGTATGTCATGCTGTACGAAAGTATGCAGTGCGTACAAGCCTGGACAGAAAGTGCGCCCATCAAACCAAAACACAAAATATATCCGGTAGCCTATACACTTTGAGCGGTAGGGTAAACAGGAAAACAAACTCCTACGAAAATTATATTGCTGCGATGGCCAGTGGAATTAAGACTTGCAAGGGACCCGGAATTTCATGATGGCGCACTCACATGGCGGCGTAACTGTCACTGAGCATTGTATGAAACAAAAGATATTCTGACAGCCAGAAGTTGTGCACCTCATTATCAGCATTGGGAGCATGTCTTGGCACGTTGTCCCATTTGCAGATTAGCTTTATATGCATGAATTCCACCAGGGTCGAAGGCTCAACCCCGAGCTTCTTGTGGGTATTAAGGATGTATTGATGGGCGGCAACTTGAGCTGTGCCGCGTACTATACTTAGTTCTATTTCACGCCTCTTCTTGATTGCGAGGTGAGTTCAGCCAGTCGACTACCAACAAGGTCTGGTCACGAGAAAATAAATACGTACTGGTCCATCCAGAATACCCCTTCTGATCGGAGTGACGTGGTCCAGACAGCTACGGCAACCTGATTCAAGGTCAGATGACTGCGTTGTGGGGATGGCGGTCTGCTTGGGGGCCCGAATTCACAGTCCATGTGATGTTTTCGTCCACTAACCTGGACGGTGGCTATCCCGTAACGAGCAGCACAGCTGATCATCAGATACGATGGTACAATGATATGGCTTCCTCAGATTAATCGTAAAGTCGGTACAAGGTCAGTGTGTAACTGCGCGGAGGAACCCGGAGTCGCAACGTGATCGATACTGACTGAATCACCTCGACGAGGTTAAGGAAAGGTGGTGGAGTGCACGATTCCTCTCTACTGGGTCGGAGATAACCAGCATTGCGGTGAATCTCTGCGGCAGGAAGCAACCTCTGGCTTTGGGAGTTGATGACTAGACCCACCATATATGATCAAACTTGCTGTAGAGCCAAGAAAAACGGTATGGAAGGACGGCCAGGCAGTGACAATATTACACAGCATGCCACTATGGGAAGACTCAATATGGAGTGCCTAGTCAGCAGAACCTGGCCCTACTGTGCACTCTCTTCACCGGTCAGGGACACGAAGCACTGGATAAAAGGAGGAGAGGAACGTGAAGAAAATATGGTGATAAACGTTGGTTAGCTGAATCAATCGGTTGTACATTCCCATGAACTCTCGACTTCCGCTGATGAAAGAGGTACCTCACCATTTCGACGTTTTTCCAGGCTGCTGGATTGGCCGTGACAGAAATATTTGTGACATTGCAGAGCCTCGCGATACTCCAGTCACAGACATTAACCCTTGGACTGTCGCGTTTACAATGCGACTGATCTCAAGTTTGACATTGAAAGTATAAGAGGCGGGCGGCTGACCTGTCTTGTCCATCACAAGTATTCCTCGCCCCCGGCCCAGTTTCCTCGACTAACTATGCCTGGCGGGCTGCACCGCCATGAGGACAACCCATTCGAGTCGCCCATCAAGGTCACCGCATCTACTGCACCATTCATCCCGTCGGACACCAAGACTCGACAACCAGACGTTCTTTCCACCGCGGACCTTTTGCTCGAGCAGCTGAGGGAACTGGAAAATCTCTGCTCTACCGTCGAGGAGCGCGTCCAACACAAGCGCAAAGCCTTAAAGGCACTCGAGTATCTCGTCTTCGGATCGAATAGCGCAGAGGAGTCGCCACGCAGCCCTGTGTGCCCGGCGAACACACCGATCAACTCTCGCTTGCGCTTCATGTCCCCACGTCTTCGAGGACTCTTCGATCTGCGTGGACCAGGCCAGGCGAACCTCGACGCGACCCAAAGCTGCCTCGACTATTCTCCGGAAGCACATACGGAGTACGATGTTTCCACGCGCGAGGAACCTGGATATTTAGAAGACTGGGTGGACGACGATGACGAAGAAGCGTTGCTCTCAGGTTCTCCATTCGACGACAAGTTCGCGCTGCCGAAGAGTCCGCGAAAGACGGAGAAGCAGTTGCCCGCGGTACCGCATGAGGAAGCTGGCGAGGTCCCGGAGTCGAAAATACCGAGGAAGGTTTATGTGAGGAGAGATACCTCGACATCGAGGAGGCTTACAGGTCGACCACTGAGTGCTGTGATGCGGAGTAACTCGCACCAGCGCGGCTCCAGTGTGCGTGGCCTCAAGGCCACGCATGCTATCGCGGATCTCGCTACCAAAGGGACGATGCGTCGAGGGTCGTGGAAACGAAGCATCTTGGGAAATGTCAAGACGAAAGGCAGCGCAAAGGTATCGGTTGCAACTGAGAATGAGGGTGGAAAGAGTAGCGCTCGTAAGAAGGAAAGGAGGAAGGGACTATGGTCGATTTATTCGGTACGCTCCGAGCTTGGACTGAGTGGGGTTTATCATGCCATCTGAACAATGCCCAATCCTCTGTACAATCGATGTGAGCATAAACTCCGGCCCCCGAGGCCCTGATCGAAGCCAACAGGGAAGAACTGTGAGCAGTGCTTAGAGCCGTAAAGTTCTCATACGAGCCCGCTATGAGGCTGTTATCGATACATTGCCCTCATAAACGAGTTGGGTCCCCGACTAGAACAACATGGGAAAGGCAGATCGTGATACGTCGGGACACCAGACACTCAACCATAAGACCATTCAGCGTGTTGGACATGCGATAAGATGATGAGCAAACCGCGTCTGGGTTCAACGTCCTTTCTCTCAGATGTTCAGGACGCTCTCATACATGACGGTGACACTTGATTTTATTGATTAACAGTAGTGTAGAAGGAGAAGAGAAAAGCCAACCCGAAACGAATAACCACCTCGCAAGGGAAATAAGGGGGAATACTGAGGAGAGTAGTAGACGGCCAGGAGTCGGCTTTAGCCTGAGATTGACAGCCCTTCAATTCGACTGAAACTTATAGCTGACGCATTTATCCACCTGGCTAATGCGCCTGGCTGAAAGGAACACAATCTCGAGAGTCTCACAGTTGCGGAGAATCAAAGGATAATCTATGTCGTTTTAGAGGGCGGTCATCTCGTTCATCCTGATCATCTTCGTCTTCCTCATTCTCAAACCCACCGCCGTCAAGCTCTTCGTATGGCCTCTTGAGCCTACACAGTGTCCTGGAGGAACTGTCGGATGAACCTGAACTCGTCATTGTTCCAGACCGGGAATATGTGATCAATTGCATACGTACGAGATAATGGAGTTTGGGACTCTTCGAGCGACTCCCTCCTGGGAGATATATAATCCAGAAACTGAGAAATTGATGGACGAAGGTCTGCGGCTGAACAGCATTGCAGTATGAAAGCCCAGTCTTCATCGCAGATGGGCCGATGCTCTGGACGTGGCACTTGCGCTCCACTGTGCAACTCCAAGACTATCGTAGGAGAATATACTTTTCTCCAGGGCGGTTGCCCAGAAAGGATCTAAAGGATGTAACGTATTACACTGCACTGGCGTGTCAGGAGTGCATAAGTGACTCGCCTGAACCATGGCACAACCCAATGAATAGATGTCACTTTTCTGTGATGGCAAAGCAGTATCAGGATTTAAAAGCAGTTCAGGCGCTGCAAATGGGATTGTCCCTGGACAAATTGTCCGTTGGATCATCGACGACCCGCCACTAATTCCACCAATAACAGTACAGAGACCGAAGTCGATGAGGCGAGCAGTACCATCATGTTCAACCAGGACGTTCGCCTGTTCTCGCAGTCAGCTAAGCCGAGAATATTTACAAAATTGAAACAAACGGGTGTTAAATCACCGTGGATTATGGGAAAGGAGTGCACTATTCAAGAGGACCTAAGCTCCATGAGATCACAATATTCGGTATCAAAGTCATACAGCATTTAATTCCTTCCGCAATGCCCTCAATCTATGAATAGTCAGATGCCAAGAATGATTGGATATATGCCATTTTTACCAGGTTGAAACGATCATAGAGCGTAAGCTCTTCGTCCTTTCTGTCCAGATATGCGTAGAGTGGCCCACTAGATACCCAAGGAGATACCGGCGAGACCATTGGCCCAAACCCACTTACAACTCCTAAGAGTGGAACAATATTACGATGACGAAGGACATGCCATACTTTGATTTCACGGCGGAAACCCTACACCGCAGAGAAAGGATGTCTGCCTGAAAATCTATGTGGATATGGGAGGATAATCTTACTCTGTAGGGCGCTGTCTGTGGTCCAGTATGGGGTTCAGCTCGAAAGACTTTGACAGCAACCTACACAAACACCTAAATCAGTGAGGTTCAACGAACAGCACATGATGGAACAAACATTGATATAACGACCATTCCCCTGTCGAAGCCTACACTTGTATATATCTGCATTCCCCCCTTTCGCCGTGGGAAAATTATCAAGACGTTTGATGAGGCCGGTGAGATCTGGAATATGGCCGAAATGCTCTTGCAGCAGGTTCACACTCGTGTTGTGTTGATAAGCTTAATTTACATTTAGTGGCGATCAATTTCAAATCCTGCACACAAGAAAACCAGAATTAGTCACCCACAGGACAAACTTGAGGCAGAATTTGCCATAGTGGATAGATATATTGTGTGACATTTTGGACATCCTTTGAACTGTGGATCGGGAATTTTGCTTTTAACAAACTCCATAATGGCTGCATAGCTAGTCCAGAGGTCGTCATCCCACTCGAGCTCATCACTACAGCACGTATCTTGTGTGGAAGCATTTGTTCGTTTCAGTTCATCCCGAAGAATCCGTGCCGTGTCAGTTGGTGCTGGTACATATAGTCCTGCCATAAAGTCCCCGCTAAGTACGCGTCCCCAGTAACCATGCCAATCCCGAGCAGTGAAAGGGTGACCCAGGAAGCGAGAACCGAGAATCCAAGCAAGTGAACCGATGAACACCAACAGGTGGGGAGCTCCCTGAGCAAAGGCCCTGGGTAAGACCTCAAGATAATCATCTAGAAATTCTGTAACAATAGTTGTCTGCAGTACACGAGACCCCAAGTAGCACGCATATCTTTCAAGGTACTTGCGTCCAACATCTGGGTGGGAATTGATCCACGGAGAAAGTTCGACATCTCTATCACCTTGATCATAGAAATTTCGCAGTCTTGCCTCCTCGCTTGATCTAGATCCTGGGAAAAGGCTTTTTGACACCATAGCAATGGCAAAGGGTAGCATCAAAGATTGATCACAATCATCTAAGTAGCTCATGGCTTCGAGAGAGAAGACCAAAAGCGTTGGGATAGGCTGCATTTCCCAAAAGTGATCAGCACCGTAAAATACATCATAGTCTGCTGACGCCCTGAGAGTTTCTGAGAGGCATAAGGTTCGAAGAGATTGTCCACACACCTATCTTTGCATGACAAACAGTAGCACGGATCCAGGTATCCCACCTCAACATTTGTGCCTTGCAACCACGTAGCCATTCTGAGCCATTCAGGTATAGCATCACATAGTAACCGCGAGCCCATGCAGGTACACCCCACACTATTTCGTTGTTTCATGAACTTCTCCCAAGCTTCTGGCTGGTCGGGAAAGGAGGGCAGAGCACCAAAAAGCGAGAACATCATCTGTCCCCAGTTCCGGATTGATTCTCCCAGAGAAAACTTTGAACGAGGGGACCATCCCCTCTGGTAATCCAACTCTTCTCCACTTTTTGATGTATAGATCAACCAGGATATGGCAGCAAGGCGTTGTTCAGGAGTAGCTGCTTGGATTCGGGCATTCCTTGATGCTACATTCATTGGCACAAGAGGAGAAGTACGTATCCGCTCAAGTCTGCGGCGCAAGGCCTGGCATGCAGAACTCCATTGCTTTTCCTGTAGCTGTAGCCAATCCGGACATACGGGATTTTCTTGAATCCAAGCCTCGTCTCCGTCTGCCCAAAGCCATACATCATGGTCAGCATCACTGCCCTCAATCAGCTGTAACCACCATTGGTCGACGTGTGAACATGGCGGGTGTACGAGGCAGTCATGTCGATTGGCCAATTGAACAACGCAGTAAACGAAAGAAACCCGCCAAAATTGCTCAGAGTCTATTTGGCTGGGTTCCAAACGGACAAAGCGAATGTCATCAACGAGGACATTGCTTTCTGGAGTGTTCTCCCGCAATAAATTTGGAAGTTGTTGGCCAGATTCTGTCCATTGGCAAGGGATATCCAATGAGTTTAACAGTTGAACGACTGATGGCCAGAAAAAAGGGCGTGACGACTTGCCTTGTATCATCAGAAGCACCAGTGACCATACCAAGTGACAAGACTCAAGCGATGGGATCTGTTAAAGCTAGAGACCCTTTGCGCCACCATGAGGCAGCGGGGTGAGGCCTTGAGGATTACATAACATATGGAATATTCTCACACAAAAACAGGTTATGTAATCAAAGATTCATTGGCCATGTCCCGCCCGATTTAGGATTGGACGAGGATTCACCAAAAGGGCAAAACTTGTTCAAGGAGTAGAACATGACGTGAGTGTACCATGAAGCGGCGTGTACAATAAATATCAAGTCCTTGTCACGGACGTGGGTTTCGCCGCACTAGATATGGCGTACGGGGATGACGAAGATGCACCTCACGAACATGGCGCACGATGTTCGCACGCTTCAGAGGCCGTGACCCATCAGGACACCAACGACACGTAACTGAAAGACTATGCAATATCTTGGACACGCCATGTGCTGCAGAAAGGTGGTCTGCACACTGCGCCACTGAAATGGGGAGTCCACAAATGGTGCCATCTGCATTCTGCCATCGACAGACTGTAGTGGTTTCCGAGGATTTGTGTTCAACACCCAAATCACGGATGCCAGGATACCAACTCGAAGCGCACAAGGCGGATAAGCAGGCACTTTCCTGTGGCACGGTAGGTGCTTCAAGCGGGGTAATACAAAGAGCTCCAGGTGGGACCTGGAAACTTCATTGACGAGAGTATAAAACCACGGCGTGGACTCACAAGAAGGGGTGACGAGTCCGTTGACACAGGTATCTTCAGGATTCACTTAGTCCGGACCATGGGAACAAAACATACCACATACTTACATCGTCTTGACAAAGCGAAGGTAAGGACATGAGAGAAGAGCGAGAGCTATGCATAGGATATGGGGAACCTGCAGAGACGATAGGGAAGCGATCCCCATCGAGCTTCAGCTTCTTGATATCATGCGTAATGCTGGGAGGTCGTATGAGCTCAATGAGGCACCCCGATAGTCGACAAGATGCAAGGCAACCTATGCATGCCAGAGTCACAGCGGTGTGCAACTTCCAACTAGTCAGAAACCGCTTGGTGTTCCAAGTAAGTGAATGACAAACAGAGTGTCCCAGGATCCCAAGCACTGGAGCGGTCAGGTGCAGTTAGGGCCGGTTCTACCAACTCCGCCGCCTCATGAGTGTGCCCAGAGCTCGATAAATGTTCAGCTGTAAATTCTATACCTCCTGATCGTTAGAAAAGTCAAACGCAACCTAGAATTCTCCACATTTCCTTGATGATATTGCTGGGCACTCAAATCGATTTGACGTATGTAGTCATTCTCGGCGTCTAGGCCTTACTTTGAGCATAGTTCCGGGAATTTGGGATCCGACCAAATTCACCGGGTAAATTCACCACCCTCACTGCCGCGCAAAATTCACCGAAGTGACACAGCGTTACACGTGTAATCTACGTTTATTTATCTGTAGATACGGTGAAATGTGAATGTGATTTAGAGTATTTCCGTAAGCCGCACTATAGTTCGGCACTCTGGATCACGTGCAGCAGGCCCGTCTTCGAAGCCAGGGGACGCAGCTGATGTCATCGACGACTTGTTTGCATGGGGTGTAACGATTGCTGTGTCACTGAGAATGCCCTGGAGAAACGGTGAGTTTCCATCATTGAAGTAATTGGGTGACTCAGTTCATCAAGTAACGCGGAATCAGCAGCGATAAGATGCACCCTCGGTGGGACTCATCCATTGCAGATCCTAGAGCCTCGGGAAGCGATTCCTGGAGGACGGTAACAACACCACATTGTGCAAGTCCACGCTCAGTGAGAACGACAGGTTCGTTATGTCGAGAGCCAAATGTAATTTCAAGTTGACGGTTAACAGCACCAGTTTCTCCGCACTATAGTCTTTAATTTCATCAGGTGCAAGCCCGAAAGAATTCTGCATCGGGTAACACAGATGAGAGTAGTCGAAGCTTGTCAAATTTCACTCGTGAGGTGCTGTTGGCGCTCTCCATGTGGAACGGAGCCCTGGAACTAGAAACTCGACTGGTCAGAAAGGTCACATGAATTTTCCAAAACATCCCGGATCTGAACATCGTGAAAACTCCGAGCCCCCTCATGGCACACTGGTATCGGCCGTGTTGACTTAGCTACACGGGTATGTGGCTAGCAGGCTGCCGCACACCATTACAGGGGGTGCTCGGTGGCATGCAGGGCGACAATGGCGACGCCTGTAATATAGCAACACGACGAACGACGGCGACGACGACGATGCGGTCTGT
>JBBPKA010000217.1:0-34309 GCA_038088995.1 Guyanaporus albipodus
TTCCAATATTTTTTCTTTGCTCTTTTTTTTATTCTCTTCAACTCAAGTCTCCACAGGTCACATGACTTACACAGCCACATCACATGATGGACACACCCAGACCTATGATGTCACCATGACATTACAGTCTAGACCCATCAATACAGCCAATAATCTAGATTTTTATCTTTTATTGCTTATTTATGACATCACACCCTTAACTCCAGCATAACCCTTATCTCAAGATAGTGACTCATCAGAACACAGCACTGACTCATTGCTCAGTCAACAACCCACAGCCCTGCTTTGTTAAGCCAATAGCACAAGTCACCCTTATCACATATCATGTGCAAGAATTAAAATAGTTATTTCTAATCAATAGGATATGATCCAGCTATCTATTACCTACCCTAATGTACTTTTAATCTCTGCTTCAGAGTTCTAATTGAATAGTATATAAGGTGGCCAAACTGAAGGTGTCTTCTCCAGTCTTATTCTTCTTGAAGTTTCCTTTACTTCCTATTGGATAATTCCCACTATCTGGAGGTATAGTGGCAGATTTCCTAGATATCTGGACTCAAGTTAACATTTAATTCAGTGTTCCTACCTATTGTTTTATTAGCAAATGATTTATATTGCCTTTGAAGTCTAGTAAGATCTAAATAGTAAGTTGGCTATTTCAGGATGGATGCTGAGCTTTATACCCAGATTTTAAAGGATAAATTGCAGCAAACTCTTCAACATTATGGATTAACTTCAGATAACATTGTTTTTCAATAAAATAATGATCCCAAGCACACTAGCAGAAGGGCCAAGGAGTAGTTTGCTGATTATGGATTTGAGGTTATGGTATAGCCAGCTCAGTCACCAGACCTTAACCTCATAGAACATCTATGATTCTTTCTTAAGAAGAGGCTAGCTAAGTATTTAGAGCCAGCTTCAAAAATAATGAAATTTTGGAATAGAGTGCAAATAGAGTAAAAGAAGATTGAAGTGGAGAAATATCAGGCATTGATTGAAAGTATGCCTAGAAGAGTTGAAGAGGTCATTAGAATCAAGGAAGGATATACTTCATACTAGTTTGTAATACCCTTAATACAGCAATAAAACTATTCCAATAAGTACATTGGATAAATTTTGCATTATTAACTGATATAGAAATAATTACCTAAGCAATATATATACTTTTGGAAAGTCCTTGATCAGAACTTTCTAATGATATCTGAATCTATGGGTCTAGCATCAAAAATACTCTAGTTATTTGCTTCACAATCAAAATGTTACAAATATTGGAACAGTTTTGTTGCTTAGTGTATCAGTATAGACATGGTGTTGTCCATTTCACTAAGTGTTGAAATTTCAACTTTCAGCTGATCAGTAATTCTTCACCACCTACATTGCTAGATAACACATGCTAGGAATTTGTAAAGCATTTACTCTAATTTTACTTTACTATAATATATTTATATATGACCAAGTGAGACATGCATGACAAAGGTGATGAATCTATTTGACTTCAATATGAAGTAGTCCTAGCATTCTGAAATTGCTAATTGCCAAAGCTACATGTCTGCCTGATGTTCTAGGGGTGGATTGAAAAGTGATTATATGGCTAACTATAATGCTTTCTTTGAATTTTAAGACTCTTTTATGATACATATGAAATAGCCAACTTACTATTTGGATCTTGCTAGATTCCAAAAGCAATATCAATTGAATGCTGAATAAGATAATAGGCTGGTGGCACTGAAATAAGTGTCAACTTGAGTTCAGGTATCCAGGAAATCTACCACTATACCTTTAGACAATAGAGATTATCTAATAGGAAGTGGGGAAAACTCCAAAAAAAACAAGACTAGGAAAGATGCCACCAGTTTGGCTGCCTTATATACTATTCAATTAGAACTCTAAAGCAGAGCTTGAATGTATATTAGAGTAGATAATAGATAACTGGATCATATCCTATTGATCAGAGATAACTAACCTAATCCTTGCATATGGTGCAAAATAAGAGTAATTTGTATCATTGGCTTGACAAAGTAGGGCTGTGGGTTGCTGACTGAGCAATGACTCAGTGCTGTATTTTGATAAGTCACTATCTTGAAATAAGAGTTGTGTTGGGGTTGAGGATATAATATCATAGATAAGTAATAAGAGATAAGAGTCTAGATTATTGGTTATATTGATGTGTCTGAGCTATAATGTTATGATAACATCATGGATCTAGATGTGCCCATTATGTGACTTGTCATATGACCTATGAAGACTTGAGTTGAAGAGAATGAAGAGGAGGGTAAGGAAAAAACAGTGGAAGAATAGAAGTAAAATGAAAGAGATATATAGCATTCATAACAACAGATGATGGTCTTTTCTCAATAGATTTGCTGGTGCAATCCAGACCTTATTATATACAGCTCAACTGCCCTATACAAGCTCTCCTTCTATCTTTGGCACTCTTTTTGTTTAACCTTCACAATGTCTTGAAAAGTAATCTATATGATTTTCCTCTTTCCATCCTCCATTTCTTCTTCCTTCTGGCCTGGTTGTTCATATGCTGCCTCATTCTCTTGTGGAAGTAAATGTCAATGAACTTGAGCCACCAGCCAAGCTAGTTCCAGTATCTTGTACATGGTCTGTCAGAGGCCTGCATATGCCTGCAGCTCTATATATGCTCAAAGATCATACTAGCAAATCAGTAGCACTCTTAGTAGAGAAAAAAGTAGTCAGGAGTCTCATGCTATATATCTTATATAATCTTGCATATAAATATAAGTATGAGTACATAGTCAAAGTCAGTGGAGAGCATTGTGAGATGATAGTACAACATTGGCAAAAAGTCATGGGCATGCTTTATGATGTTATTGCCATGGCTGACAAGAAAGTCTATCTATAATGGATTGTACCATGAATGGCAGGAAGTCCTAATCACTGGTCAACATAAAGAATGGTGTTTGACAAGTAGATAGACAATACTTTTATTTTTTATGTGGAAGATAAGGAACTTGTAATCTGATAGGTTAGTGGTCAGTATCTTTTGTATCCACTTTCAAGAGTTCAAAGTAGGATGAGAATACAAACCTATGAAGTTCTTTGCTTTGAAAAGATGGATTTTCAAAACATAATATGGGGAATAGTCTTGCTCTTGCAACTTGAAATTAAAAATATTATTATAGACCATCTATATGAATATAGAGCTCATGTCATCTAATTCTGACACATCCAAGAGTTTAAATAGGTCTATAACATTGAGAAGATAGTACTTGGAAATTCCTAGACCACTATACAAAGAAGTTGACACAACTTGATAGTGTATCTAGTGAAAAGCTGTAATATGTCATGTAGAGTCAATTCTATGATGCATTACCAAAAATATTAAAATCTGCTGACACTCAATAAAATAATGTTGACCTGTTGTCACAATATAGATATAATGGAGAGTGCTATTATAACACTCAAGATATTAGTGAGGGGCTCTGTCATTCACCTGGCATTGTATTTTTTATAGCTTGTTGATATTTTTTATAACACAAATATATTCTTCTGTTAGTATAAGTAGCACATGTGCTCAATGCTCAATGTCACAATCAACTCAGTGATACAAAGCCATCCTTCTACTTATCTATATTATAGTTTTGCAGCTGTATTATAGTTCTCCATAGCTTTTCTCTACATACAAATTATCATCAATCTCTTTGTTGTCATTACAAGCTACTCTATTAGCAAAACTGATCAGATCTTGCAAGATCATAAGAGACCTTGAAAGTAAATATTCCATTCATATGAGCCTTGTAATATGAGGTTGGTAAATAAAAGTATTTAAAGCATATTTGGCCATTTAGAGGCACTTGGGGCTCAGGTGAATTGTATGACATTAAAAAATAATATTGAATGTATATTGAAATGGCCAACTTACTATTTGGATCTTGCTAGACTCCAAAGGCAATATCAATCATTTGCTAATAAGACAATAGGCAGGGACACTGAAGTAAGTGTTAATCTGAGTCCAGATATCCAGGGAATCTGCCACTATACTTCTGGACAGTGGAGATTATCCAATAGGAAATGGAGGAAATTCCAAGGAAGACAAGACTAGGGGGACATCTCCAGTTTGGCCACCTTATATACTATTCAATTAGAACTCCAGAGCGGAGCTTAAAAGTACATTAGGGTAGGTAATAGATAACTGGATCATATCCTATTGGTCAGAGATAACTAATCTAACTCTTGTATATGGTACAAGATAAGAGTGACTTATGCCATTGGTTTGACAAAGTAGGATTGTGGATTGCTAATTGAGCAATGAGTCAGTGCTGTGTTTTGATGAGTCACTATCTTGAGATAAGGGTTGCACCAGGGTTGAGGATATGATGTCATAGATAAGTAATAAGAGATAGGAGTCTAGGTTATGGATTATATTGATGGATCTAGGTTTGTAATGTTATTGATGACATTATGGATTTGGATGTGCCCATCATGTGACTTGTCATGTGATGTGGCTGTGTAAGTCACATGACCTATAAAGACTTGAGTTGGAGAGAATAAAGAGGTGAGTAAGGGAAAAATGGTAGAAAAATAAGAATAAAATAAGAGAGATACATAACATTCATAACATATACAGGCTTGTAATATATGACATGCATATCACCAAAAGTATGGGACCATTTTATTCAATTGTAATCCAAAAATAGAAAGGCTTGTTGTTGCCTAGATTATGTAAATGCCACATAAAGTGGATTGGAATATACTATCCTAACTATTGTAAATAATATCAGACTAGAGTTAGAATCTCTGATAGAAAAATTCATTCAAGGAACACCCTGAGAAAATCTATACTAGAATTAAAATCTCTGGCAGGGAAGTCCATCCAAGGAGCACCTTAATATCCCAAGATTCTCTATTGATCCAAAAGGAAAGCAATAAAAGTATCTTACTCCAAGCCTTTAACTTTTTGATCTGAAACTAATATAACTTGGACCATTCTCATGGTCATACTATATAATTGGCTCTTTTTTATGGCCATGCTTTAACTATGGTAGATGTCAAAGCAACAGAATCACTTTGTTTTGTTTGAACTTCACATATTGTTATAAACACTATGTATCTCCCTTATTTTATTTTTATTTTTCTATTATTTTTACTTTATTTTTCTCTTTATTCTCTCCAACTTGAGTCTCCACAGGTCACATGACAAGTCATATGATGGGTACATCCAAACCCATGACATCATATACTCAATCCTGGCATAGCCCTTATCTCAAGATAGTGACTCATTAAAGCACAACACTGACTCATTGCTCAGTCAGCAATCCACAGCCCTACTTTGTTAAGCTAATAGTATAAGCTGCTCTTATCTTACACCATATGCAAGGATTAGATTAGTTATCTCTGACCAATAGAATATAATCCAGTTATCTATTTATCTACCCTCATGTAATTCAAGCTCTGCTTTGGAGTTCTAAGTAAATAGTATATAAAGTGGCCAAACTGGAGGTGTCTCCCCTAGTATTGTTCTTCTTGGAGTTTTCCCCACTTCCTATTAGATAATCTCCACTGTCTGGAGATATAGTAGCAGATTTCCTGGACATCTGGACTCAGGTTAACATTTACTTCAACATTATCAGCCTACTGTCTTACCAGCATTGACTAATATTGCCTTTGGAGTCTAGCAAGATTCAAATAGTAAGTTGGCTGTTTCACATATAGATTATATCATAATCAATGTGGATAGTAGTGGAGTGAAGTTCCACACTTTGATATCTATCCTGGTATAGCATGCATTTATTCTCATTTAAGTCCCCCATCCTTTTTCTTACCTTTAGCTACTACAATAAGCTTTTTTCCTAATATCTTTGAATGTGACTAATATCTCCTATGTATATTTTTTCAATAGTACTTGGTTAGTTGGTGTATTGTTTGTCAGCTTGAGGCTCAGTTGACTCAACAGTTTGCATAAATGCCTTTCACAAATACTTTCCAGTTTGAATTTCTTATAGACAAGATTACTAGCATTCTTAACTTGACATTTACTTTTGATAAGATGTTGTATATTGTATCCTGGAAAGACACCACTATGGAAACTAAGGTCCCACCCTTGCATTGTCTATATATATAGAATTGATATGTGTAGCATATAAACTTGATCTTTGAGCTTGTGATATACTTTGATGCAGCCAATTCTGCCTTGCTTTTTTTTAAGGACATGCAAATCATTAAGATAGGTCTTGTATGGCTTAAAAGCTTATATTGAGATACCAGGGCCCCTATCAATAACTTTTTGATAAACTTTGTCACTCTCTTGTTCTATCCACCATATATAAAGCATATAAAAGTGTAGATTTATAGATCTTATGGAGCATATATAAAGGGCACAAAATAGGCATGAGTTGATAAGAGTAAGTCACAGGACTTGCTTTAAAAGTGCCATATAGAAAGCAGTGTTGCCTGTACCATAGTTAACTCATATTTACTTGTCCAACCACAGTTTTTTGATATGCATTCCTTCCCATTATGTATAGCAAAGATGACTTTGATTAAAGCTTTGATTTGGTTACTGCTTCCAATCCAAGAATAGTGAATTGAATCTTACAAAGTGAAGTTGGTGGTTAGATGGGTTCACCAGGCATATTACAAAACTATAGAAGGCATTGCTGTCAAGTCTGGGCCCTCCAAAGTCAAGTCCAATTGGAAAATGAGTTTGTCTAGTGGAGAAAGAGGTTAGAGCAGAGAAGGACTGAAGTCTGGACAGGAGAATCAAGAAGAAGGAACATAGGGGTGAGGACATTGGCATAGACTTGTGTGTTGTGCCCTTGCATAGTTCTGGATCCTTATATTTCAGAGGGATAGAGCAGAGATCAAAGATTGAACAAGTAAAAGAGGAGACTCAATTCAATATTTATACTAAGGAGAAAGTACAGGAGAAGCAAGGGATTAAATATTAAAGTTATAAGGTATGAGGAGACATGAAATAGAGGTGAACATGTGGTAGATAGTCAATATAAAACAACAAATATCAAAAGATGTCAAGTATATCAAAGTATAGGAGATGAAATACAATATAATCAGAAAATGTTTCAGGAAAAGATATAGAGTTTTAGGGAAAGGTATAGGATAAAGTATAAGCATTCTGAGTGGTAAAGGAAGTATATCCAAACAGAAGAAATGAACTCTGGATCAAAGTCCAAGGGGATAATGGATGGAGGAGAATGAAGTTGGGTGAAGTTGGCCAAAAGGGTAGAAATGAAGTCAAAAGATGAAATATGACAGTGCCCCCTTGTTAAGGTCAAGCTCTTAAGGCCACAGAAAAGTAATGGCCTAAGGCAGTGCCAAGCTGCAAAGATGGAGACTCCAGCAGAGTGGATGACCAGAATGAATAAGGTAATCATTACTTATTAGGCAAAGTTTGAAAATGATCACAGTAGAGTATAAAAAAATTCCTTGACAGAGTTCATGACTTAACCTCAAATCACAACTTTGACCACCAACACTACCATCACCATGTCTAATAGTTCCTGAGCCACCACCCCCAATCCCATTGCCATTAAAGAAGAGTGCCTACAGGCACAACTCTGGTGCTTGGTGGAATGCCAAGAACAAGAGTGGGCATAATGTAGAGTGAAGAAGTGAGAACAATACAAGCAAGAGGAGTGCATATGGAAGGAGCAGGCAAGGGTGGCAGCAGAAAAGCAGAAGGCTAAGCTCAAATACCAGAGGAAGGCATAGGAGATAGAGAAAAAGAAGAGAAAAAAAGAAGCAGAGGTGAGTAATGTGAATGGAGCAAGCAAGGGACTAATGAAAATGAAATAGGAGATCACTGGTGCATCTAGAATGAATGAGAAGCATAAGTGACAACAGACAAAGGGGAAAAAAAAGATAGTGAATAATATAGATGCATACAAGAGGTGTGTGAGTTGTGGGCTTTACTACATCTTCCCAGTCCTGGAAACCAAAGGCATATTGTGCCAGGAGTACATCTGCATCCATGTATCCTACAAGTAGAAGAAACCAGGATTGCCATGAAGAAAAGAGAAGAAGAAGAGATTGCAGCCAGTAGTGGAGATCTTGGTTGCAGGACCATTGAGGATGACTAGGGCAGTTGACAGAGCAATGCTCTAGCAGCCAGAGGCATAGAGAAGATAGGGGTGGAGGTACAAGTGCAAATAGAGGTGGAGGGAAAGGAAGAAAATAAAGAAAATGAGAAAGTAGTATATATATATATATATTTGTTTGTTTATTTGTTATGAGTACCATTCTGTTTGTTTGGCTGATTGGAATGAAGTGAATCAGTGAAAAATGAAGGAACCACAAGAAAGGGAAGGAAAAGAAGGGAGACTTGGAGTTTCTGTTACGGAGCCAGAAGAGGTTCTGGCTTATCAGGGGACTTCTGATAGAAGGCCATGACAAGTTCAGTTGCATTGCTCAACTCTATGGCCAGAAGCTAGGATGTCTCCCTATTAGTACCTTCATAATCAAGCCAATATATCAGATATAGGAGTTGGCAATGATGCCATCTTCAAGATCTTGTACTCTGATTCTCTATCAATCTCCAAAGGAGATGGTGGAGGATGGATATGATTATCTATAGTATTCAGAGTAGAAGGTTCTAACTAAGAGATGTAAAAAATGGGATGAATGGAATAGAGAGAATCCAGTAAATATAGTATAAATAAATGAGAGCCCAGATGGACAATAATAGGAAAAGTGGTTGGATAGATCAGAAATATTTCACTTTGACATAGATTATATCTTTGATGGTGAAGTCCAAAGCAGGACTATGCTTGAAGTCTACTAGTCCTTGATAGTGCCATTGTGCTTCCAGCATCTCTGATCAGAGAAATTCATGGAGCTGATCAAGATCAGCCATATAAGTGAAAGCTGCAGAGAAATTCAGGGATCAATTGGAGTAGATGAAGAAGTTGGGATGATATCCTTTGTTTGTAAAGAATGAAGATACACTAGTGGTAGCACTATATGCATTGTTATATGCAAACTCAGCAAGAAAGAGTAGATCCATCCAGTTGTCCTGTTGATAATTATAATATATCCATAAGTATTGTTTCAGGATCTGATTAGTGCACTTTATTTGTCCATCACTCTTTGGATGATATCTGGAGGTGAAATGGAGATGCATATTAAGAGCTTTGTCCAAGAAGTGGAAGAAATGGAATACAAACTTGGAGCCCCTATTGAAAGTGATATGGAAGGAAACTTCATGCTTGGAGAAGACATTGATGAGGAATAGCCTAGCAAGATCAGTGAAGGTAACAGTACCATGAGTCAGAATGAAAATTGCCTGTTTTGACAATCTATCAATGACCACAAGGATTGCAGTAAAGCTGAAAAAAGATGGGAGTTGTTTAATGAAATTTATGGAGATAGATTTCCATGGCTTCTCCAAAATGGGGAGTTGCTTAATAAGTCCATAGAAACAATATCAGGAAACCTTGGCACAAGCACATATTATACAAGAACTGACATAGTCTTTGATAAAGAAGTGTACTCTGAACCAGGTATATTTACAATGGATGAGCTCTAGGATGCAATTCTGTCCAAAATAACCAGCAGTAGGATGGTTATGGAATATATAGAAAATCGGAAGTCAGAGATCATCTATATTAGAAATATAAATGCACTTGTCACAGAAGAGAAAACCTTCTGGAGACATGATCTAGTGTAGGTCATTGATTGACTTAGCAGAATAAAGAGGAGAAAAGATAGGATCAGAAGGAAGGAAGGATAGAATATCAGAATGGAGTTGCTTAATGTCAACAATATAGGAAGCCCAGAGAACTGGAGATGCAAGATAAGTAGCTTGTAGAGATGCAGCAAGTTGTTCCTGTGTGAAAATGGGCTTGAAATTGCCAGGGTTAACATGAGTATAGTTCTTGTCCTTTTTTTTGGAATAGACATCTCAGTGTCTAGTCAATATGTTAGGCTTAGCACCAAGCTTACCCAGGTGGTAATGGATAATGAGATTGAATTGGCAGAGATATTCCAACCAGCAGACCTGTTAGCAGGTCAGAATTTTACTGGAAGTATAGTATTCAAGGTTTCAATGGTTTGTATAAATGGTAATTGAAGCCCCAGAGCCCTCTAGATAGTAATGTCATTGTACAAATACATCAAAAATGGCAAGAAATTCCTTATCATAAATGTTATAGTTTAGTTCTGCATTTTAGAGGGAATAGGAGTAGAATGTGATAGAATGAAGTTCTCCATTAGGAAGAATAAGGAAAAAGATTCTTGCAATAGCATAATCAAAGGCATTAGTCTCCACAACAATAGAAAGGTCCAGAGTCCAGTGAACTAGCACTGGAGCAGAGGTAAAGGCCACCTTGAGCAACTAAAAGGCCCTGTAGCAATTCTTGGAGAAGTTCCAAGAGATGTCCTTGCAAGTAAGGTGGATCAAAAGAATAACTATATCAGCATAATTATAGATAAAGCAGCAGTAGAAATTGGCAAATCCAAGGAAGGATTGAACATCCTTAATTTTTCAGGGCTTCAGCCAATTTATAATTGTCTTTACTTTATCCTGGGCCATGGAGAGGCCAGAGAGAGAGAAAATATATCTAAAGTATTCAACACTCTTAGAGTGCCATTCACACTTCTCTGGCTTCAGATAGAGACCATTGGCATAGAGACATTGGAGGACTTCCTAGACATGCTTGTAGTACAACATGAGATCCTAAAAGAAAATTAAAATATTATCAAGATAAACTACAACAAAGATATCCAAGATGTTTGTGAAAATGCTATTGACAAACCACTGGAAAGCTGCAGGAGCATTAGTAAGTCCAAATTGCATAATCAACCATTCATAGGAGTCATAGCAGGTTTGGAAGGTGGTCTTCCATTCATCACCCTCAGCAATCTGAATCAGATGGTAGGCATGCCAGAGGTTGAGCTTAGTGAAGATTTTAGCCCCATTTAGAGCATCAAGGAGGTCAGAAGCTCAGAAAAGGGGATAGCAGTCCTTTTTGGTGACTTTGTTGAGGCCTTGGAAATCAACACAGAGACAAAGAGAACCATCCTTTTTATGAACAAAGAGTATTGGAGCAGCATAAGAGGAAGAGAATGCATGAATAAAGCTGATGTAGAGATATTCATCAAGAAATTCATAAAGAGTTTGTAATTCAGTGGGGGAGAGAGAGTAAAGCTTTTCTATCAGAGATGTTGCACCATCCTCCAGCTTAATCTTGAGATCAAAAGGCCAGTGAAAAGCAAGGGTATTTGCACACCTCTGACTGGACACATCCATGAAATTATAGTACTTCAGAGGAACTCTGGAGAGGTCTATGTATTCAGGAGCATCAGAAAAAGTAGCAACTTGGCCCTTGATTTCAGGAGATTGAAAGTTAATGGCAAATTGGACCAAGCCATCCATCTTGCATGCACACACAAAGGTGGCAGCATTGACAAAGGAGATAGGTGGGCAATAAAAGCCAAAAGCAGTAGGAGAGACTGAAGAAGCTTCCAAAAATGGAGGAAGTGATGGCTCTAGAGGCATGGAGGGTGGTGTTGTGCTTGACATTCTGTCTGTAGAAGTCTTGAATAAGATGCTGCTTGTAACCCAGTCAATCAATGGATTGTAGTGGATAAGCCAACTATGTCCTAAAATCAATGAACATGAGGGATCCAAGAAGGTGACAAAGAATGTTACAGAGATGATCTCTCTAAAAGGCAAAGTAAAGGAAGGACAATAGTAGAGATAATAGAAGAAGAAGAGGAACCATCAAAAAGATGGAGGAAAATAGGAGGAATGGAATTTGTAGGGATTCAATACTTATTGATGAAAACAGAGTCAATGAAGCAATGGATAGAACTGAAGTCCACTAAAATAGGAATGAAGGTAAAAGAAAACTATAGAATAGACATGAGAGGACAGAGGGAATGAGGATTAGAAAACTACATAATAGACATAAAAGGATAGAGGGAATAAGGATTAGAAAAAGTGGATGTGTTGAGACAAAGCTTCTTCAGAGCATGGTTGGATTCAATGCAACTCCCAGTCCATGCAGAGTCAGAGGAGTTGCTCTCTATTTTTTTGCCTTGGAGAAGGCAAAGCTGGAGGGAGTTGCAATAGCAGCCCTAGCCTTCACAGCTCTAGAGGTAGATTTAGGACATTCCTTAGCAGAGTGCTCTAGAAGTCCATAGAAAAGACACAAATGATTATCTATATGCTGCTGGTGCTCCTCAGAAAGGAGCTTACCATCTTTATCAAGCTTAGAGAAGATAGAGGGGTTAGTTTTGGAATTACTACCCTTTTTATTATTTGCTCTGAAGGTTCTAGAGTTGTTGCCAGAAGAATTAGAGGCCTTGGACTTGTTATCCTTAGGTGTGGAAGAATTGGTAAAGGAATTGAATGTCTTGAAAGATTGCTAATTGTTAGAGCTAGAACCAGAAATAAATTTATAAGTCTAAGTAACCTCATTCTTACACTCCCAGTAGTGGTGATTGATTTTCTGGACAAGAGAGCAGAGATCATGATTATTATCAGGCTTATCCAACCTTGATAATTTGTCTTTAATATGATCTGGAAGTCCAGTATAGTAACTCCAGCAGAGTGCACCAGGGCCCTAGTCATGGATTTGAAATGCAAGTTGATTCCACTTGACATTATACTTGGTGATACAATGGTTGTCCTTCATCTGCAGGTGCTTGAGTTGAGCTTCTGCATTTGCAACTAGATCATGGGAACCAAAGTTAGTCTGAAGCTTGAAAAGAAATGACTTTCAATTATCCATCCATAGTAGATAGCTCTCTAAAGATTAATTTTTGAGGAGATTTGGTTCAAAGTACCTAAAGGCTACACTCTTGAGATAAGACTGAGCAAATGTTACCTTGGCCCTGTCCATTTTGTAGGATTTGATATCAGCTTGAAAGGTTAGTTCACATTGGATGATGAAAAGATAGAGTTTCTTTAGATCATGCCTATTAATTGGATTAGATTCCTAGATTTTTGTCCAAACAGTATCAAAGCTCCACTTCTGGCATGATGCCTTCTTTGTCAGCTGCTATATAGATTCAGTGAGCTGAGTAAAGGGCTTGTAGGCAAGAAGAATATTGTTTCATTTGCCAAGAAGGTCTCCTTTGGAGATATCAAAGTGTTCACTACCATTGTTATTATTATCACTATTATTATTACCCTCATCTCTGGAGTCCAGAGGCTCTGGATCACCAGAATCACCAGGCCCTTGGACATCCTTATTATTTTCAACAATCCAAAAACAGAGTTCAAGGAAAGTCTTGGAGTTGTTTGAGAGAGGAGTTAGTGGAGATAGTTGGTTTTGATTACCAAAGATGGCAGAGATAGAGTTACTATGCCTGGCTATCAGGCTGATGAACTTGCTAAGAATACCATGGGAACTGCCAAAGGTGATCTATAGGATATTAGCACAGCTTGTAGAAGTATGGGTAGACATGATTGTTAGATCCTGTATAAGGTTAGTACAAATATACTATCAAGTCCAGGCCCTCCAGAGTCAAGTCCAACTGGAGGATATGTTTGTCTAGTGGAGAAAGAGGTTAGAGCAGAGGAGGACCAAAGTTTGGACAGAAGAATCAGGAAGAAGGGACATAAAAGTAAGGACATTAGCACAGACTTGTGTGTCATGTCCTTGCATAGTTCCAGGTCCTTGTATTTCAGAGAGATAGAGCAGAGATCAGAGATTGGACAAGTGGAAGGGGAGACTTAGTTTAATATTTATACTAGAGAAAAAGTATAGGAGGAGTAAGGAATTAAATATTAAAGTTATAAGGCACAAGGAGATATAAAACAGAGGTGAACATGTGATAGGTAATAAATATAAAACAACAAATATCAAAAGGTGTCAAGTATGTCAAAGTGTAGGAGATGAAATATAATATAATTAGAAAATGTTTCAGGGAAAGATATAGGATAAGATATAAGTACTTTGAGTGGCAGAAAAAGTATGTCCAAACAGAGGAAATGAACTCTGGATCAAAGTACAAGGGAATAATGGATAAAGAAGGATGGAAATAAATAGAGTTGACCAAAAGGAGTGGAGATGGAGTTGGAAGATGGGATATATTATTATTTTTCTATTACTTTTCTCTTCATTCTTTTCAACTCAAGCCTCCACAGGTCACATGACTTACACAGCCACATCACATGACAAGTTATATGATGGACACACTCAAATCCATGACATCACAGCCTAGATCCATCAACATAGCCAACAATCTAGACTCCTATCTCTTATTGCTTATCTATAACATCATACTCTCAATCCTGGTGCAACTCTTATCTCAAGATAGTGACTCATCAAAGCACAGCATTGACTTATCACTCAATTAGCAACCCACAGCTCTACTTTATTAAACCAATGGCACAAATCACTCTTATCATGTACCATGTGCAAGAGTTAGGTTAGTTATCTCTGACCAATAGAATATGATTCAGTTATTCATTATCTACCCTAATGTACTTTTAAAGCTCTATTTCAGAGTTCTAATTGAATAGTATATAAGATGGCCAAACTAAAGGCATCCTCTCCAGTCTTGTCCTTTTTGGAGTTTCTCCCACTTTCTATTGGATAATTTCCACTGTCTAGAGGTATAGTGGCAGACTTCTTAGACACCTGAACTCACATTAATGCTTCCTTTAGTGCCACCAGCCCTATTGTCTTACCAGCATTAATTGATATTTCCTTTGGAGTCTAGCAAGATTCAAATAGTAAGTTGGCTATTTTAATTAAATGAAGGAAGATCTCATATCTCCAATCTAAAAGTTCCATTCTGGCTATATATTTCAAATTTATCTCATCATTTTAATAGAAATCACATAGCACACCACTTACATGAGTCACATAAGATACATTGGAGCAGTTCAAATATGAATATGTACCACATTGAGTAATTGATAGAGTCTAAACATTTGCCATATTAGTATATAAATTGTGGGATCCTCCTAGAGTGAACCTTTAACTCAATCTACTACTACCATCCATCTTCTCTCTTTTTTTCTTGATAAGCAGCACTCTATGATCTCTATCTTCTATCACCTCCAGCACTGAGGAAGTGTTCCTTAGAATGCAACTTTGCCATATAGTAGAGTGCTGTGAATAGTTCAAAGCCACTACTAGATGGTATTATAATAGGCAAGAGTAAGATAAAGTTTTGAAATAAAAAAGAAAGCAAAAGAAAAAGTCAAAGGAGATTGTGCAGTTACATATCAAGTAGGATGTGGGGGAATACAGGAAGAACACAAGAGTAGAGCAGAAGCATGAAGAACAAGTTGGAAGAATATTTCATGAGATGAAAAAGAAGAGTAGAGTGAGGAAATAGCAAGAGGAGTACAATAAGACATCATGTGAGAGGTGTGTCTCAAAAGATGTTGATTGTATCTATCCTACATCTGGAACAAAGGGAACAGCCTACAGAGAGTATGCAAGAGCACATGTCATGCAAGCAAACATGAGAGGAATCTTTATGTATAGGCAATCAGAGGAAACAAATCCAAATTGTTATCAAGATCCTAGTCATAGGATCTTCTCAAGGGCCTGGTACAATGGAGGGAGATGTACTCCAAGTATTACAACATCAACAGCATGCTGATAAAGATATTGAATATTATTTCTGAAATTTGGAGATTGAAGTAAAAGAAGTGTAAGGAAAATGGAGGGAGATGTGGAGGAGGGAGGCATAGAAAGTGTAAAAGCAGGTCAGGAAAGGAATAGGACAGATAATCCAATATATATAAATAATATTAGATTCATTTGAAGTATATCAATTATCTTATGAAGAAACTGGCATAGCCAGAGGAGATATTAACAGAGTTTAGAAATACTTTTTTAATATTTTTATAGACATATTTCTTTATATATAATCTTCTATTCTCATTATAGCTTCCTAGAATGTACAAATGAGCACTGTGGAGATAGTCAGACCTCATTTTCAGACACATCACCTTTCTCTTTGGCTATCTCCTTTCAGTTATCTTTTATTCTATACTAAACTTCATCAGAGGTCATCTTCACATTGGACCATTTGCTCAGCCACTTATACTAGCACTAGAATTATCTATTTTTATTACTACTTATGTTTTACAGTACTTCATAGGATCTCCATTTTATTCTGGCCTTTCCTACCTTTATTAATCTTTGTTACTCATTTTCTGATATCCTAACACATTTCCTATACTTCCTCCATTCTATTCCATACTTAATACTTATATCTAATTAATATATAAATTCTTTTATCTCTTATAATATTCCTTAGCATAAATAGACCATGTCACTTTTTTATTTTTATATTATCCTCTTCCACCCTCACTCATCATATCTCTGCTCTCCTAACTATGAAAATGAGATTTCAATAGTGGTGTGATACATATATTTTGCACCATCTCCTTATTCACCTAGATATTTGTTATATCCCATCCTCTGACATACTTCTACCCCCTCTGGCCATCACCATCCTTATACATCCCTCAACTCTTAGCCAATTCACCAGAATTTCCTTGTGGTTTATTCTCAACTCAGTTTAGACTTGTATTAGTACTTCTATCACTTTCAACTATGTTTTATTTCTTCTTCCCCTTGTTTTATCTTCATTTTACCATTGTTTCATCCTTACTTTCCTCTTGTTTCACCTTTGTTTTATCTATGTTTCACCTTGTCCCATATGATCCCTTCCTGCCTTTGTATATATATATGCTTTTGTCCCTCCTATATATATCTTTAGTATGAATATCAACTTAGTATTTTTATCCTTATTTGACCTCCATTTCCCTCCTATTTCTTTGAGATTCCAAAATATGAGAATGGAGCCTCTGCAAGAGTGCAACAAATATATTCTACATCAAATCCTCATTCTTTATATATTTCCACTTTATTATCCTCCCTTGGACTTTATTCACTTCTATACTTATCTTCCTCTAGTTGATCTCTGGTTGAATATAACAGTATCTTTACTTCAGTTTTCTCTAATATATGATGTATACCTCCATTCTCTTCTCTTAGATTATATCTAAGTCCAAAAAATCTAGATTTAATAAAAGGTACATTCTTGATTTTCTTTTTGGTAGCAAATAAAGATATGAAGACAGATATTAGTGAAAAGTGCAACAATTGAAGAAAAGAATGAAATAGTTAATCATTTAGACAGATGTTTCACATCCAATTCTCTAACATTCTTCTACCTCCTTCTACCAACCAGCTACTTAATTATTTTGGACTAGTGGTGAAATATTTGTTATACTTTTATCTTAACATAGCCATTGACACCTTTTGGACTTCAATATTAGTCAATCTACAAACCTCAGCTTATTTATTTGAACTTTATAGAACAACTTTAAAGATAATCCATTTTAACTTAATATTAAAAATGCTACTATTACAACATATTAATCTCTGCTTTATTATCTGTATGGTAAGCTTAAAGAAGAGATCTTCATGTGCCAACCCCAAGGCTTTAGAGTCCCAGGGCAAGAGCACAAAATGCTTTGCTTAAAGCATGCTCTTTATGGCCTTAAACAAGCTAGACTTGCCTGATGAGAGACTCTAAACAAGTCCATGAAAGAACTTGGATTTAAGCAACTAAAATCAGATGCTGGCCTCTTTCTTTACTGAAAGAAAAACACCTCCATCATAGTAGCTGTCATCTATATTGACAATGCCCTCTTCTATGGTCCCTTATAGTCCATCTTGAAAGAAATAAAAGATAGCTTCATGAAAAAGTGGGAATGTAGAGACTTAGATCCAGTAACTGAATTCCTATATATGCATATCAAAAGACAAGGTAGCATGATCTTAATTGATCAGTGTAATTATCTTATGAAAGTCTTAAATTGCTGTGGGATAACAAATGCTAGATCAGCTCCAATTCCTTTACCTTAGGATTATTATCCTATCTCAAATAAAAAAAACTGTAGATCCAGAATTGCAATCCCATTTTCAAATGATGATCAGATCTCTTCTATATCTCATGCTTGGCACAAAGCCTAACATTAGTTATGCTATAACTGCTCCAGAAAAGTAGTCTGCCAATTCTACCAAAGAGCATCTCAATAAAGTGATGCATATATGTTGATACTTAAATGGTACTTGATATTATTCACTTAAATTTGATGGTGGCTCAAAGGCTGAAATAATTGACTATGCTGATTCTGATTGGGGATCAGATCCCAACACCAGACACTCTCAGACAGGCTAGTTCATCTACCTAGCCAATGGTGTCTTTTCATGGCACTCAAAGCAACAAAAATGTGTTGCCTTCTCATTCAGAGGCTGAATATGTATCTTTGTCTGATTGTAGCAAACAACTGGTCTGGATACATAATCACCTGACTGAACTCAGATATTCCTTAAAACCCATCCTGCTTTGTAGTGATAACCAAGGCTCTATATTTATGGGATCTAATTCCACAACTGAAGCTTGAAGCAAACATATCTCTTTGTGATGGCATGATATTCACAACTTCATTCATGAAAGTCTATTAGAACTATTCTTTATTGAAGGTTTGAAAAACCCTGCCAATATGCTTACTAAAAATCTTGGTAGAATAAAGTTCTAGGAATTTATATTGCAAATGGGATTAGTCTTCTATGATAAACCTCAGTAGATACCAATATATATATATTTATATGTTTATTCCACTCTATCCACTACAAAACATGAGGAAGTGTTGAATTTCTGCTTTTACCTTGTACTATAGTCATGTGACACATGTACTTTACATTCCAACCTTATGTCAGAGTTAGAATAGATCTCTTGAACTCAAACCACTCACATCAACAGAAAGCAGCTAGCTCTCAGCACTTTATCCATCTGGTATGTAATTCTCTAAGCTAACTCTTTTGAGTATGTTGAATTTCTATTTCTCTCATACTATAGTCATGTGATACATGTACTTTATATTCCAATCTTATGTCAGAGTTAGAATAGATCTCTTGAACTCAAACTACTCACATCAACAGAAACAGCCAGCCTCTAGCACTTCTATTACCTGATATGTGATCCTCTTGGCTAACACTCTATCAAGTATGGCTTCAATAGGTTATGAGCTCCAGTAGTACATGTTGAGTGTGGCATGAAAGTGCCTGCATCTTTAGTTGCCTACTGGATAAGTGCTCCTTTGGCTATCACATCTCTATGTAGCAGGATCTTCCTACTGAAAAAGTGACAGAATGTAGTGTTTGAGCTAGCCTCATACTTGCTATTTGCTGCCTGAATAAGGAGAATCCATGCAGGTTCATCTCATTTCTACAATGCATGCTAATGCTATTGCTTTGTAGATCTTACCATCTATCATGACTTCTTCCAACAACTCTGGTCTCATTATCTCCATCTTCAATGGGATTGGTTATGAAAACTGGTGGTCTTTGATGAAGGCCCTCTTTTAGTCAACAGGATGTCTCTGGGTAATAGATGTCCCCAAACCTGATTGCCCAGAGACCACCACCAATGCTGATGAATATAACTACTACATTTCTTATTATTAAGCTTAGAACACCATCATTGGCCAGATAAACCTCCACCTCTTATCCATCCTTTGCATTCACTATACAAATTGTCTCACTGCAGTGGATCTTTTCACTGCCATCACAGCCAACAATAAGGTCTCAGGGGTTGTCTAGGTCTATGCTATCTTCAAAGAGCTAGTTGAGCTGCAGGCCCCTAAGACCTCACACCCCACTCTAGTGTTTAATAAGATGAAGAACCTCATTACATAACTAGAGCACATGTAGTATTCCTTTGATCTAAAAGTACAGGGCATGTTAGTCCTTGCCAAACTCCCATCCTTCATGTCTGTGCTTACTTAGATGCTTGTCCAAGAGAAAGATGACAAGAGTGTAATTGTAGAACCTTTCTTTGCCCATATAAAAGAAGCCATGGCCCTTAATTGGGACCAGCACATTTTGAAAAAGGGTAAACCCCTTGCCAATGCAAACAAAATCTCTATGGTCAAGCCAAAAGATTAGATCCTCTCATTCCAGTAGCAGCAACAGCCAAAGCCACAAGGCCAAGGTCAGATGCAACATCTGCTCCTGCAAAAGCTACAAGGCTCAGCAACAGATGGAACAATGCCAACGGATGAGGGGAAGCAGAAGAAAAAAGGATGCCAAGGCAAAGAAAAGAGTAAGGCTAATACAAATGAGGCTGTAATGGCCCTCTTTACTATCACCATTGTTAATACTCCCTTCACATTAGACCCCTGTCTTCTTCATAATCTTCCACTATCTCTTTACCAAGGGGTTGAAGGTCCACCAGCTGATACATGTATTAAGGATTCTATATTCTTGATCAATTGGTTGAATGACTTTTTCAGGTATAAAACAGTAAGACAATTTGATTGCATCAGTCAGCACTGGCTAGATCTCTCTCTAATGTCCACTCCTCCTCCTACTGCTATCTCTATTGAGGCAATACCAGTTGAGACTTCATTTTCCCCTTCTCCTACTAAAAAGTGCAAGCATGCTATGTGTCATGCCAGAAAGCAACATATGATACTGCCACCTGCCAATGCATGGGATTCAAAGGACATGGATGATTTCTATGACTTGTATACCTGTAAAATAGATTTAGACTGCTTAGGTGACTTCCCATATCACCCTGTTGTTTTCCTCCCTACAATAGGTGAAGCTGGTTCCTCCAACTATTATATTAATGAGGACATTGTCTTCCTTGGATCAGAGATCAAAATGGCAAGGTCAGTCTCTAGTCTTACTCTTTCCCCTTACAACCACTCATCAATGATTGTCCATATAGCTGATCTTGTATGTAGTAGATATTGTACAATGTATCACACAAAGCATTGTAATATATATGCTCTTCACTTTGATTTGTATGAACATTATAAGGGTGAACTGTATATGTGTGGACAAGGCAAGCATGACAACATCTAAATCTTAGACAGTGGTACTTCCATGCACTTTACTTTTTGGCAATCAGATTTTGTTGCCTATAGCTCCTTATCAAAAGATAAAAGGATTCTAGTATCTACTATGAGCAACATGATTTATGTTGAAGGAATTGGTTGCATACTAGTGCCATGGCAGGATCACAACTGAAAGATTCAAATCCTCAACCTCCACAATATTGCCCATATCCCAAACTTGCATGTTTGATTGGTTTTTATGGGTCAGTTACTAAACTGTAGTGCTAAAGTAAAGGGTGATGCTTCAGCAATTGCACTTCTATATGGAAACAACAGAGTCCTAGCACCATTCACTCCAGGATATGCATGTATACCCTGAGGGAGTTTCTTTGAATAAAAAATCATCTGTCCATGTAATTTGGACAATATCATATGACATTCTTCATAAATGATTTGGACACCCTTTTCAAGACATACTCTGTTGAGCTAAGAAGCACACCCATGACTTCCCTGATGTTGAGATTCCCTCAAAAGATCCAGTATGTCCTGAATGCCTAACAGACACTTTCCCTTAAACAAGTCACAAGCTTCCAAGCCATTTGACTTAATTCATTCAGATTTAAAATCTTTTCCCATTGAATCCTATTATAAATATAAATACATTATCACCTTTCTCAATGATTTTACTTCTTATGCTTGGATTGTGCCCTTGCACAAAAAATCTGGTGCTCTAGCAGCCACTTGCCAATTTTTCCAATTGGTTGAGATCCAATACTCATCAAAGGTTAAAAAATGGATGTTTGATGCTGGGAAAGAATATAAATCCTAATCATTCTTAGATTTGCTCAAGGAAAAGGGGATTGTGACAAATCAGTCTGCTCTCCATATTCCTCAACAAAATAGAAAAGCAGAATGCTTAATGTATATTTTAGGCAATAAATCTCAGACAATGAGACTAGATGCCTGTCTTCCTGATAGTTGATGGGAATTTTCTTTTATGCACACCTGTCATGTATACAACAGAACCCCTATGGCTAGACTCAGGAGGAGAACTCCTTTCAAGTTGCTTAATGAAACTGTTCCTGATGTCTCACACCTGAAAGTCTTTGGTTGTACAGTATATGTCTTTTTACCAGAAGATGTCTATTAAAATAAGCTTGCAGCAAAAGCTGAGCTTATGACATACTTAGGAGTTGCATTCACCAACCCATCATCTAATATTTATATGCATTCCACAAATACTCTCTTTACCTTATCACACACTATATTTGAGGAGAATATTTTTTCTTGCTGTAAATCCACAGGGAAAGTTGCCTCTAAATTGCAACAACAGCATGAGCTGTCTAGGCTATTTGCCACTCCACCCTCTTATAAGGATGACCTTCCCCATCATTATTCACCTCTTTTCTCACAAAGTCCTACTTCTTCTGTCTCAGGTCCCCACACACCTTCTCCTCATCCAGGCCCTGCATCTCCTATCACTCTACAGAAACAGTGCCTGGACTTGCCACCTTCTGTTCCTTCTGCTCCTTTTTGGACATCAGGGCAAGAATGCCAAGTTCCTTGATGTCCTAATAATATATATGGTGACAACCAACACCTAGTCCAATAGGAGAAAGATATTCAAGATCCTTCTTGATGGTATGACATTGTTGGAGAGCCAGGACCTTCATTTTATCCTACACCATCTATGCCAGATGAACTTCCTAAGTCACCATGCTCTTCTTCATTGTCCTGCTCCTCTCTTTTACCTTTGACCCCTCTGACTGATTTAGAGGAAGATATCAAGCACTTGACTAAGGAAGAAGGGGCTGATTTTCTGGCATATCTGATGTCTAAGGCAATACCTCCATAAAAGTTAAATACTGTAGTGTCCAAACTCCATTGTGAGTGGACTTGCAAAGACATTTCTACATTATCATCAGCTGAATGAAAGAAATGAGAAGCTACATGTCAATATAAGCTAGATATCCTTTATGAATGACAAGTTTTTGAAATTGTTGACCCTTCAAAGAGATGAAAGGTCATAGATAACTGATGTGTCTTTGACATTAAATCCAATGGCTGTAAAAGAGCCTATCTTGTTGTGAAAGGCTTTTCTCAAGTCAAAGGTATTGACTTTGATCAAATTTACTCCCCAGTGGTTCAGTTTGAGATGGTATGACTTATATTATCTCTTACTGCACTGAAAGATTGGTACATTGATGTACTTGATGTGAAAAGTGCCTATTTATATGATAAGCTTAAAAAAAAGATCTTCATATGCCAACCTCAAGTCTTTAGAGTCCCAGAGCAAGAGCATAAAGTGCTCCAATTAAAACATGCCCTCTATGACCTTAAACAAGCTGGACTTGCCTGGTAGGAGACTCTAAATAAGTCCATAAAAGAATTTGAATTTGAGCAACTAAAATTAGATGTTGGCCTCTTCCTTTATTGGAAGAAAAACACCTCCATCATAGTAGCTATTATCTATGTAGATGATGCCCTATTTTGTGGTCCTTCACAGTCTATCTTAAGCAAAATAAAAGATAGATTTATGAAAAAGTGGGAATGTCAAGACTTAGGTCCAGTAACTGAATTCCTACACATGTATATTAGAAGACAAGGCCACATGATTTTACTTGATCAGTGCAATTACCTTATAAAAGTTTTAAAACACTATGGAATAACAAATGCTAGAATAGCTCCAACCTCTCTACCTTGGGATTATTATTCTATTTTGAATAAAGAAACAGTAGACCTAGAATTGCAATCCCATTTCCAAATGGTGATCAGATCTCTATTATATCTTATGCTTGAAACAAGATCCAATATTAGTTATACAGTCACTGCTCTAGCAAAGCAGTCTGCCAACCCTACCAAAAAGCATCTTGATAAAGCAATGCATATATGTTGGTACTTAAATGATACTCAATATTATTTGCTTAATTTTGATGGTGACTCAAAAGCTGGAATCATTGGCTATGCTGATTCTGACTGGGAATCAGATCCCAACACCAGACACTCTCAAACAGACTAGTTTATATACCTAGCCAATGGTATCTTTTCATGGCACTCAAAGCAACAAGAATATGTTGCTTTCTTCTCTACAGAAGTGGAATACATATCTTTGTCTGATTGTAGCAAACAGCTGGTTTGGATACACAATCTTCTAACCAAACTCAAGTATTCTTTAAAACCCATTCCACTTTGCAAAGACAATCAAGGTTCTATTTTCATGGGATCTAATTCCATAATTGAAGCAAGGAGTAAACATATCTCCTTATAATAGCATGGCATTTGTGATTTTATTCACAAATGACTAGTAGAACTATTCTTTATTGAAGGTTAAAAAAACCCTACTGATATGCTCACTAAGGACCTTGGTAGAGTAAAGTTCCAGGAGTTTATATCACAAATGAGATTAGTCTTTTATGATAATCCTCATTAAATACCAATATATATATTTATATATTTATTCCACTCTATCTGCTACAAAATATGGGAAAGTGTTGAATTTCTATTTCTCTCATAATGTAGTCATGTGACACATGTATTTCATATCCTGATCTTATGTTGGAGTTAGAATAGATCTTTTGAACTTAAACTACTCACATCAATAGAAACAGCCAGCCTCCAGCACTTCTACCATCTAGTATGTGATCCTCTTGGCTAACACTCTATCAAGTATGGCTTCAACAGAGTATGGCTTCAACATAGATTGTGGTCCAGTTCTGTTCTGCCAGATCTCTCAGTGTTACTTGCTGCTAGTCATGGTGGACTTCCAGATCTTTTCACTATTTTTCTTTCTATCACTTTTACTGTTGAATGATGTTGTCTCTATTGAAGCCATGCTTGAGAGAGTTAGCCTGGAGAATTATATATTGGATGGATAAAGTGCTGAGGGCTGGCTGCTTTCTGTTGACACAAGTGGTTCAGGTTCAAGAGATCTATTCAAACCCTAACATAAGGTTGGAGTGTTATATACTCAAGTTACATGACTATGGTATGAGAGAAATAGAAATTCAACACTCTCCCATGTTTTGTAGTAGGTAGAGTGAAATAAACATATGAATATATATATTCTGAGATTTATCATAGAAGACTAATCCCATTTGCAATATGAACTCCTGAAACTTTACTCTACCAAGGTTTTTAGTAAGCATATTGGTAGGGTTTTTCAAATCTTCAATCAAGAATAGTTCTAATAGACCTTCACATATGAAGTCATGAATGCCATGCCATTGCAAGGAGATATGTTTACTTTGAGCTTCAATTATAGGATTAGATTCCATAAATATAGAACCTTGGTTGTCACTGCAAAGTGGGATGGATTTTAAAAAACACCCAAGTTCAATTAGAAGATTATGTATCCAAACCAGTTGTTTGCTACAATCAGACAAAGATACATATTCAGCCTCTGTGAAAGAGAAGATGACATGTTCTTGTTGCTTTGAGCACCAAGAAAAGATGCCATTAGCTAGGTGGATAAACCAGCCTGTCTGAGAGCATCTGGTGTTGGGATCTGATCTCCAATCAGAGTTGGCATAGTCAATGATTCTAGCCTTTGAGTCACCATCAAAATTAAGCAAATAATATTGAGTACCATTTAAATATTGACATATATGCATCACTTTATTGAGATGCTCTTTGATAGGATTGGCAGACTACTTTGCTAGAGCAATTACAGCATAACTAATGTCAAGCCTAGTGCTGAACATGAAATATAGGAGGGATCTGATCACCATTTGGAAATGGGATCACAATTCTGGGTCTATATTTTCTTTATTCAAAATTGGGTAATAATCCTAAGGTAGAGGGGTTGGAGCTGATCTAGCATTTGTCATCTCATAGTGATCTAAGACTTTCATAAGGTAATTGCACTGATCAATAAAGATCATGCAGCCTTGTCTTTTAATGCACATATATAGAAATTTGATAACTGGATCTAAGTCTCTATATTTCCACTTTTTCATGAATCTACCTTTTATTTTGTTAAGGATGGTTTAAGAGGGGCTACAGAATAGGGCATTGTCTACATAGACAACTGCAATTATGATGGAGGCATTTTTCTTCTGGTAAAGAAAGAGACCAGTGTCTAATTTAAGGCATTCAAATCCAAGTTCTTTCATGGATTCATTTAAAGTCTTCCACCAGGCAAGTCTGGCTTGTTTAAGGCCATAAAGAATATGCTTTAAGTGGAGCACTTTGTGCTCTTACCCTAGGACTCTAAAATCTTGGAGTTAGCACATGAAAATCACTTCTTTGAGCTTGCCATACAAATAAGTGCTTCTCACATCGAGTGCCTCAATATACCAATCTTCCAGTGTGGTGAGGAATGACATGAGTCATACCATCTCAAACCAGACCACTAGGAAATATATTTGATCAAAGTCTACACCTTCAATCTGAGAAAAGCCTTTTACAATAAGATGGACTCTCTTACAACTGTCAGATTTAACATCAAAGATTCATCAATTATTAATGACCTTTCATCCCTTTGGAGAGTTTTGAAAACTTGTCATTCATGAAGAATGTCTAGCTTATATTGACATATGGCTTTCCATTCCTTTCAGTTAGCTGATGGTAGGATAGAAATATCTTTATAGATCCACTTGTAATGGGATTTGGGCACTGCAATGTCTAACCTTTGTAAAGATATCACCTTAAATATCAAATATATAAAGAAGTTAGCCTCCCCTTTCTTGGTCAAGTGCTTGACATCTTCCTTCAAATTAGTCAGAGATTAAAGGTGACAAAGGGGAGTTTGGAAATGATGGAGAGCAGGGTGATTGAGGAAGTTCATCTGGCATTGTTGGTATAGAACAAGATGAGGGTCTTGGCTCTCCAATGATGTCACACCACCAAGAAGGATTTCTAATATCCTTTTGCTGCTGGACAGGATGTCAGTCATCACCATACACATTATCAAGGTGTTGAGGAAGTTGGCATTCTTGGTCTGATATTCTAAAAGGGGCAGGAGGGACAGGAGGTGGCAAGCCAGAGTATTGTTTCCACAGAGTAGTAGAAGATGTGGGCCCAGAGCAAGGAGAAGGCATGTATGGATCTGAGACAAGAGAAGTGGGGCTTTGTGAGGAAGGTATGTGATGGGGATGGTTATCCTCAAAAGAGGGTGAAGGAGGCAATGGCCTAGACAGCTCATGTTGTTGTTGTGATTTAGAGGCAACTTTCCCTGTGGATTTAAAATAAGGAAATATATCCTTAAATATAGCATGGGATGATGTAAAGAGGGTGTTCATAGAGCATATGAAAATATTGGAGGATGGAGTATTAAATGCTATGCCTAAATATATCATGAGCTTGGCTTTTGCTGCAAGCTTATCTCAATGGACATCTTTCAGAAGGAAGACATATGCTATATAACTGAATACTTTCAAGTGTGAAACATCAGAAACAGATTCTGTTAGCAGCTCAAAGGGGATTCTCCCCCTGAGTCTAATTATATGGATTCTATTGTACACATGACAAGTATGCATAAAGGAAAATTCCCACCAACTGTCAGGAAAATAGGCATCTAGTCTCATAGTTTGTGACTTATCACCTAGAGTATACATTAAGTATTCCACTCTTCTATTTTATTGAGGAGTATGAAGGGCAGACTGATTTGTTATGATCCCCTTTTCCTTAAGCAAATATAGGAATAACTGGGACTTGTATTCTCCCCTAGCATTGTACATCCATGCCTTTACCTTTGATAAATATTGGGTCTCAACCAATTGGAAAAATTAATGAGTAGCCACTAAAGTGCCTAATTTTTAATGCAAGGGCACAATTCAAGCATGTGATATATAATCATCAAGAAAGGTAATGATGTATTTATAATGTCTATAGGATTCAATTAGGAAAGATTTTAAATCCAAGTGAATCAAGTCAAATGGCTTATTAGCACACAACTCATTAGGGGGAAAGTACCTATTAGATATTTTTCCTTTGAGATATTCAGGGCATACTAAGTCTTCTGAGGGGATCTCAACATCAATAAAGCCATGAATATGCTTCTTAGTCCAATGAAGTATGTTTCAAGAAGAGTATCCAAATCATTTATGGAGAATATTGTAAGTTATTGTTCAAGTAACATGGACAAATGGCTCTTTGTTCAAGACTACTCCTTCTAGGATATATATAAATTTCCCTGCATATTCTGGTATGAATGGCACTAGTACTCTATTGTCCCCATATAGGAGTGTGATTGCTGAAGCATTGCCCTTTACTTTAGCATCATGGTTTAATAACTGGTCCATAGACACAAAATGGACATGCAAGTTAGGAATATGGATGATATTATATAGGTCAAGGATTTGAACCTTTTGGTTGTGATTCTGCCATGATACTAGTATGCATCCAATACCTTCAATATATATAACATTACTCATAGTATATATAGGAATTCTTTTCTCTTTTGATAAGGATTTGTAGACAACAAAGTCTGATTGACAAGGGGTGAAGTGCATTGAAGCACCTAAGTCTAAGATCCAGATGTTGTCATATTCATCTTGTCCACATATATACAGTTCACCCTTATGATGTTCACATAGATCAAAATGAAGAGCATGTATATTACAATGTTCTGTATAATATATTGTACAATACCAACTACATATAAAATCAGCTGTAGAAGCAATCATTGATGAGTGGTTGTAAGGGGAAGTAGTGGGATGGATTACTGACCTTGTTATTTCCATCTCTGAGCCAAGGGATATAATGTCTTTCTCAATATAATAGTTGGAGAGGCCAGTCTCTTCTATAGTAGGGAGAGAAACAGTGAAGTGGATGGGTGAGTTGCCTAGACAGTCTAAATCTATCATACAAGTGTATGAATTATAAAAATTGTCCATATCCTCTAAATCCCAAGCATCAGTAAATGACAGCATTATCTGCTACTTTCTGGCACAATACATAATGCACTTGCATCTTTTAGTAGAAGGAGAGGTGAGTGGAGTTTCAGTTGATATTGCCTCAATAGAGGTGGTGGAAGGAGGAGGAGTGGGCATTAGAAAGAGGTCTAGCCAGTGTTGATCAACATAATTGAATTGGCATGCTGTTTCATATCAAAGAAAGTCATTTAGCCAATTAGTTAAAAATATAGAATCTTTGATATGTATATCAGCAAGTGGACTTTCAATCCCTTGGTAGAGAAACAGTGGGAGATTGTTAAGGAGACAGGGGTCTAAAATGAAGGGAATGTCAACAATAGTAGTGAATGAGGCCATCATGGCCTCATTGGCATTTGCTTTGCCCTTGCCCTTGCCACAGTGCCCTTTCTTCTTCTGCTTCTCCTCATCTAATGGCACCACTATATCTATCACTGAGCTTTACAGCTTTTGCAAGAGTGGATGCTGCATTTGGCCTTAGTCTTGTGGCTTTGATTGCTGCTGCTATTGAAACAAGAGGGTCTAATCTTTTGGCTTCACTGCAGAGATTTTATTAGTATTGGCAGAGGTTTTACTCTTTTTTAGGGTATGCTGGTTCCAGTTAAGGGCTGCAGCTTCCTTTATATGATTGAGAAAAGGCTCTACTATGGTTCCAGATTTATCTTTCTCCTGAATCAACATTTGAATTAAGATAGACATACCTATGAGAAGCTTAGCAAGAGCCAGCATCTCCTGGACTTTGGGGTTGAATGAGTATTTCATGTAGTCTAATCACATGATGAGATTTTCCATTCTATTGAATATAGGAGTGGAATGTAAGGTCTCTGGGACCTGCAGCTTGACCAGCTCTTTAAAAACTATGTAAGTCTAGGTGATTCCAGTCATTTTATTGTCAGTAGCAAGGGCAGTAAGGAGGTCTGATGCAATAAGACATGTCATGTAATAAATACAAAGGGTGGATAAAAGGTGAAGGTTAATTTGACCATTTATTGTATCTTAGGCATGGCAATAGAAAATATAGTAGTTCTGCTCTTTAGTAGAGGTGGTGGCATCTGATTAATCAGACTCAGAAATGTTAGTCATCCAAAGACAACTAGTGGATTGAAGGAGGACCTTGATAAGAGGCCACCAGGTGTTATAGCTGGTGCCATTAAAGACAGGGATGGTGAGGCCAGAGTTGTTGTTGGGGGACATGATAGATATCAAGATCTATAGAGCAACAGCATTAGCATCCATCATAGAAGTAAAATAAACCTACATGAATTTCCCCTATTCAGGCAGTGAACAGCAAGTGTGAGCATAGCTCAAACACTGCATTCTGCCACCTTTTCAATAGGGAGACCCTGCTGTACAGAGGTGCAATAGCCAGGGGAGCACTGATCCAGTAGGCAACTAAAGGTGCAAACACTTTCATGTTACACTCAACATGCACTACTGGGACTTATAATCTATTGAAGCCATGCTCAAGAGAGTTAGCCTGGAGGATTACATACCAGATGGATAAAGTGCTGAGGGCTGGCTGCTTTCTGTTGATGTGAGTGGTTCAAGTTCAAGAGATCTATTCAAACCCTGATGTAAGGTCAGAGTGTTATATACTCAAGTCACATGACTACGGTACGAGAGAAATAGAAATTCAACAGTCCCTGTTAAGCACATACACATCTCCAGGCAGATTATCATGCCTGTTAGCTGGACGAAATGCACCCATATCAACAGCCTGTAGGTATCCGGCCGCCGAGATATTCCATACCGACCCATCCCGGCAAGCACTTGATCCTGCATCAGTCCAAATCCTCCCCCAGCCTCAACCTTGGTCAAGGAGCCCCTGTTCCCTGGTAGCGATCCCAAGCCTATATTTGGGTCTCAGTAAAATTTTCTGACTTTGCAACATCCTCGCCTTGCCAACACTCTGCATGTACCAGCGGATGACTGCATCAATACTGGGGTCTCAGGGCCTCCAGTCTGTCAAAGCGCCACCCAAACATCTTTCCAATGCGTGTCGGTATGGAACGACAAGAACGGCATAGAACACGACTCACGAGCCAGATGATCATCAAACAAGGGACCGACGGAGATTGGGCTAGGTCACTGGGAAGCCCGAGCGACTCCGACGTAAGCCGCCAGTCACATTTGTTTATGTTCGCGAGAACCTACGTGCCATCAACGGGGATGTCATGTTGCCAAATAATGATTTATCGGGTTGTGGTACTTACTTGGACGTAGCAGTGTGTCAGGTCATTGTCCACTCTGGGCATGAGGTCTTGCACCCGCGACATCGCATCTTTGGACTTTCTGGCTTCGAACAGGAGATGGCCTTTTTGAGCCACCCGGGAAAGCGTATCGATAACCCTAAAAACTCCGGAAGGAGTTGGATGTCCTTTCCTTGGCCATCGGTGGAGGTGTTGACCTTGGCGATCGTCTTCATTGATGTTCTCAATGGGGCCAAATTACGTGTAATTGTTCCCCTCTGTTCGATTTTGAGGATGCATCATGCACTCGAGGTACAAGAAGTGGTTTTGACCATTCTCTATCGTTGTTATCCACTTCGTGGCCTGTCCAGTCTCGCAAGAACATGTCGCACATTCAAGGATCCTGCACTGGACGTCCTCTGGAAGGTGTTGCACGACCTCTTTCCCGTAGCACGTTGTATTCCTCTCGTCCAGGTGTATGGGTTCTACAGACCGCTTGGGGAGTCTGAGTGGGACGTCCTCAGAAGTTACACATGTCGCATTCGTTCCATACGGTGCATCTCTGGATTCAATCAGGCATCCATCGAAATACTCTTGAAATCCCCGACCCCTGAGCCACTCTTCCCCGATCTCCGTCATCTGGGATGCAACTATGAACCATGGGCCACTCTTATGTCACCGTTATTCTGCCTGCCCCTAATTTCTCTCAACATCGACATCGGTAATGTACTTCTGTCTCGCCGAGTTAGTTCTCTCAACTGGCTTGCCAAGTTCTCGCAGAACTTCAGGAAATTGTTTGTTCGTGCGTCTTTCATAGACACGAACATTCTTTTGTCTGTGGCTCGCTTTCCTGCATTGACCCACCTTGATCTCGCTATAAGCGATACATTACACGAGTGGACCATTTCCTCCAGCTCACTCTTTTTCTGCCCCAATTTGCACACCCTCATATTACGGTCTAAATCCTTGGGTCCGATTTCGAATCTACTCTTCCGCACTAGGCTGCCTGCTTTCAGTCTTCGGAAGATGTTACTCCGGGTCGGATCTCTCCCTTTTCTCGTCGAGCATCGAAGCATCGAGCACTTGCCACACCATCCAGCGACTCTGGCTGACCCAACAATCGGACGCGGAGGGCACTCAGTTCGTTCTCGGATTCAAGGACTTGCAGCCACGCACAGCATTCTACCACGTTTGCCGGATCAAGATCAACTTCGCCGGGAACGCGTGTCTGACGGACATAGATTTTATGAGGTTGGCTTCGGCGGCGTGGCCCCAGTTGGACCGCAATCATCTGATCATGGGCGAACAGGGTTGCTGGAGGATGCCGGGAGGTGGAGCAACCCCGGAGGAGCTACGACAGGCGCTGGAGAGACGGTGGCCGAAGGATTGGAACTGGCTCACCATCGCAGCGTTAAGTTCACGTCGAGATTCCTTGAATTGCTGAGCCTGTTCTGTTGTCGACGTCGTCGACTCTTCGTGTTCTTGGGACGCTTGTCTCGTTTCTCGTAGACTTTGGGCTGACATCCGCTCCCTTGGCTCGTCACGCACGAGCACGTTTACGCTCGATAGCCGCATCCACGTTATGTCTCGTTTTTTGTTCCTTTTGCCATCACCATCTGCGACGATCACTACCCTATATGTCTGTATCTTAGGTCGATAAAGGACACGGTACTGAATCTTCAGAGACTCGTATGCCAAATTATTCAGCGCGCGCGCACATATTTGCTATCATGCATGATGCACCCCCTTCCTACCATTCCGTCATAGTAAGTATAAACGGACGCGAGCGCGCTTGACCGGCTAAGGACTGATTCAAACCCCTCCTTTCTCCTGTGAACACACCTTCGACTATTTTTATAATCCTTTGGCATCCAGGCTCCAACAAATCTTCACGCATTTGCAGGTGTGGGTTTCTGGCGTCCGAACGAGCGAGCCGTCGGATGACGAGAGTCGAACGAATATCATTCAAAGGCATCGACGCCGGTTCGTGTACAAGGATGCGTGCATCACGGGCGAAGTAGTAACCGTACCCCCCGTTGGGATCGATACGCTTCGCAAGGTGTCAAAGAGATGCGCTCGGAATCGAATGGGTCGTGGAATGAATGCAAGTCACATGTGATTGGCACTTGGCCGAACTGCCAGACCGTTAGCCAGCCGCGTCCAGTACGACGAGGCCGCAGAATCGTCGTAGATGCAAGTACGCACAGAAAAAAAGGTAGCGCGGTGGAGCGTACGTCCCACGCGTCAATGTTTCAGCAGCGAGTTCCATGGCTACCTTGCCTGGGGCTGAAAAAAAAACGACGAAGTGACTGCTCGTCAATGCCGCATGCGGGATTGTGTAAGTGCATCACGAAATACGTCGGTTTGTGCTCGTTGACTTCGTCATTGGATCAGGGATGAAAATCGGTCATGTAGTGAGAAAGAAGAGATCTCGAAATTGCGCAGGAGTACATTATGATCATAGAACGGTAGCTCAATAAACCTCTGGCTCATTGAGGTGGTGGCTTCGTTGCAAACAGGTCCAAACTTGCGCGTCGCGTCTCTCCACATTCGACATGTCTGCCCCGCGCGAGATCGTTCTCAACTGCTTAGTCTTCGGCGAAAGCCTGAACAAGATATTCAGGGTGCAAATCTCAGATAATGCCTTCGTAGATGACCTCAAGGAATCGATAACGTCAAGAAAAGCAAAGTACACGTTTCAGAATGTGGACGCTAAAGAGCTCGAACTCTACAAGGTTTCTCTTCCAGACGACGAAGAACTCGAGGAAAATATTAGTAATATGGTATTTAGCGAGCCCTTACGCCCTCTGCGCAAGTTGTCAACTTGCTTTACCAATATCCAAGAGGATCATCTTCATATCATCATCAAACCTCCTACCCCTCCCGGTGTGTCTGACATTCCCGTATGTTCACCACGACTGATTATACCTTCACCACAAGCACATACAATTCAAGTACCCGAGGCGGAACTCGAGGACAGCATATCCGAGTTACTCGAACGTGTGTCTCGTCACCTTCATCTACAAGAGTCGTCCACTGACTAATACCATCTAATTAGCATTCAAGAAATTAATGTTCTCCAAAGGGGACAGTTTGAGTCCCTCCCAGGCCGCAAAATCATCCGAATATGCTAAAATTCAAGCTAGCGATCTGAGGCTGATGGATTGTCGTTATTCCGTCGACAAAGTAGTTGGCACAGTGGCCCCTCCTATCCAATTGTTCCATCCAGCATTTGCATATTTCACCAGCAAGGCATTCGATCCAGGTTATGATGTACCCGACGATTTCGTCCGCAAGGTCCGAGGTCTCGTAGATCGCTTTGCTGGAATCCACCCCTCAGAACGCGATCGACATTCTAACCTGAAATTCTTGTTGGAAGAAACTATTCACTCCCCTCTCGAATACATCAAGAATAATGATAATACCTCACCGGA
>JBBPKA010000218.1:0-33968 GCA_038088995.1 Guyanaporus albipodus
AAAAGTGAGTGACTTATTTATTATTATTATTATTATTATTATTATTATTATTATTATTATTATTATTATTATTATTTTAGCCTATTCGTGGGAATTAAATGATTAGATAATTACCATGTGTTTGTGGACCTTTTTTAACCCTTGGCCCCATCTCTGTCTCGGCCACCTCCCATCCTCGCCCATCCTCCCAGTGAGTGCTCGACGCGTCTTTTCGCGTCCTCCCGCTCATACACTCACCCTGTAAAGCCAATCCCTCTTAAATCATGCGTGAAGTCATCTCTGTCCACGTCGGTCAGGCCGGTGTCCAGATTGGAAACGCCTGTTGTACGTCTTCTCTGCGCGTTGCACATCCATCGGCGCTGATTCGTTCATCCAGGGGAACTCTACACTGTCGAACACGGCCTCAGCGTAATTCGCTCATCTCACTGCTTCGCTTCGTTCCCGCTCATCCAACTTGTCTAGCCCGATGGTCGCCTTGTCGAAGGCTCCCCATCCGCGAATGACGATGGCTTCAGCACGTTCTTCTCTGAAACCTCTTCTGGAAAACATGTTCCTCGTTCGCTCTATATCGACCTTGAGCCGAACGTGATTGATGAGGTCCGGACTGGTACTTACAGGAGTCTCTTCCACCCCGAGACCTTGGTCACAGGAAAAGAGGATGCTGCGAGCAACTGTATGTGTTTCTCCCTTCCTGTATGCACTTTTAAAAAATTTCATCCCCGTTCGTTCAAGATGCTCGTGGTCACTACACGATCGGTAAGGAGCAGATCGACAACGTCATGGACAAAGTTCGTCGACTCGCCGACAACTGCGCTGGTCTTCAGGGCTTCTTTGTCTTCCACTCCTTTGGTGGTGGCACCGGATCGGGCTTTGGTGCTCTGATTCTCGAGCGTCTTTCTACTGATTATGGTAAGAAATCAAAGTTGGAGTTCAGTGTGTACCCTGCTCCTACGATGGCAAACTCCGTCGTTGAGCCCTACAATTCCGTCTTGACGACCCACACGACCCTTGAACATTCTGACTGTTCGTTCATGGTCGGTTCGCATATTACATATACTTGTGCGGCACGCTTACCTGCGCTTGATTCAATTAGGTCGACAACGAGGCCATTTACGATATCTGCAAACGGAACCTTAACATCACGTCGCCTAGCTTTACCAACCTGAACCGCTTGATTGCTCAAGTTGTCTCTTCGATTACGGCCTCTTTACGCTTTGATGGTTCCCTCAACGTCGATCTCAACGAGTTCCAGACCAACCTGGTTCCGTAAGTGTCTGACATCTTGCTCATCCATCACGCTTGACGGAGCAATCCCTAGTTTCCCTCGCATTCATTTCCCATTGGCTACCTTTGCACCAATCATCTCTGCAGAAAAAGCCCATCATGAACAAAATTCTGTCGCGGACATGACTTTTTCATGCTTCGAAACAGGCAACCAAATGGTCAAGTGCGATCCTCGTGAGGGCAAATACAGTACGTCATCTGCTGCCCTGTGTCAATTATGTATTGAGTCGATTACCAGTGGCCTGTGCACTGCTGTATCGTGGTGATGTCGTTCCAAAGGACGTCAACGCGGCGGTCAGCATCATCAAGACTCGCCGGACCATTCAGTTCGTAGATTGGTGCCCCACTGGCTTCAAGCTCGGTATCTGTAACGAGCCACCTGCTCACATCCCTGGTGGTGACCTCGCAAAGGTGTCCCGTAGCATGTGCATGTTGTCGAACACGACGGCTATCTCGTCCGCGTGGAGTCGTCTGGACCACAAGTTCGATCTCCTATACTCTAAACGCGCCTTTGTGCACTGGTACGTTGGAGAGGGTATGGAGGAGGGCGAATTCTCGGAGGCGCGCGAGGATCTCGCAGCACTTGAAAAGGACTATGAGGAGGTTGGGATCGATTCTGCGGATGTCGAGGAGGGTGGAGAGTACTAGATCCACCAGTTTTTTGCACGTTGATCCCCTGCATGATTTCTCCTTCGTTTCATATACGAAGCTAGTGGTTCTCATAATGTGTTTTCACCCTTGTTGATGAATCTTACGAATACCATTTTATCGAGACCAGTCGTCGGATCGACATTGCAGCCCGAGGATATTTCCCAAACAAGACTTGGAGCTATCGCAAATTTTTAACTCTGACTCGGACTCTGACAGAGGTCGATACATCCAATTCACCTTGCCTCGACGACATCCGTCGTTTGGCTCTTCACCATGCGCGAAGTCATCTCTCTTCACGTCGGCCAAGCTGGCGTTCAAATTGGCAATGCATGCTGTGAGTGCGAGTGGTAATACGGTCGGTCACCCTTTACCAAATAGTTTCTTCTCCAGGGGAGCTCTACACCTTGGAACATGGTCTCAGTGTAAGCCGCCTCACACACCGTTTCACAACATACCTCAACTACCCTTTTAGCCCGATGGTCGCGTCGTGGACCCCAGCACGAGCAACGAAGTGGGCTTTTCTACCTTCTTCTCCGAAACTGGTTCCGGGAAACACGTACCTCGTTCTCTTTACATTGATTTGGAGCCCGGCGTCGTGGACGAGGTCAAAACTGGTCCTTACAGGTCACTGTTCCACCCCGAGACGATGATCACCGGAAAGGAGGATGCTGCTAATAACTGTAAGCCTATCCCTCCTGGTTATCGACGCGCGCAATTCGCTCATTATTACTCGTATCGCTGTCCCCAGATGCCCGTGGTCACTACACCGTAGGAAAGGAGCTTATCGACCCCGTCATAGACAGACTGCGTCGCCTCGCTGATAATTGCTCCGGTTTACAAGGTTTTTTTGTCTTTCACTCATTCGGTGGCGGTACTGGCTCGGGCTTCGGTGCACTTCTGCTAGAACGCCTCTCGACTGATTATGGAAAGAAGGCCAAGCTGGAGTTTTGTGTTTATCCCGCCCCCCAGCTCTCCAGCTCTATCGTCGAGCCATATAACTCTGTTCTCACGACTCATACGACTCTTGAGCACTCGGATTGTTCATTTATGGTAAGCCCCGCATGAAAAAGATTCGTTGATCCATATTCTAATAATCCTCGAAATAGGTTGATAACGAGGCCATCTACTCCATCTGCAAAAAGAACCTAGGCGTTGCGCAACCCAGCTTCGTGAACCTTAACCGTCTGATTGCACAGGTCGTTTCCTCAATCACTGCGTCTCTCCGGTTTAACGGTTCCTTGAACGTCGACTTGGCCGAATTCCAGACTAACCTGGTTCCGTGAGTGATGTTAGCTTGATGCCTTCTCCCCTAAAGGAACCGTCCAGCTTCCCGCGCATTCATTTCCCGCTTGCCACATATGCGCCGTTACTTTCCGCTGATAAAGCTACTCACGAACAAAATTCGGTAAATGAGATGACGTTCTCCTGCTTTGAAAACGGACATCAGATGGTAGTGTCGTTTGCTGAGACGATTCTGTCACCCGGTTGATTCTGATTTCTTGCTAGGTAAAATGCGATCCCAAGGAGGGCAAATATAGTGTGTTGTCGATGTCAAGGCTCGTGCTGTCTTGTTGATCTTGATTTTTTACCAGTGGCTTGTGCTCTCTTGTATCGTGGGGATGTCGTTCCGAAGGATGTCCAAGCGGCTGTTGCCACTATCAAGACAAAGAGGACCATTCAGTTTGTCGACTGGTGCCCTACCGGCTTCAAGCTCGGTATATGCAATGAGCCTCCGGCCCACATACCCCCCGGCGACCTTGCAAAGACGAGCCGCAGTCTCTGCATGTTGTCAAAGTAAGTTCACTGGCAAGCCCCAGACACGGGTCATCGATTCAAGTTTGACACAGCACTACTGCTATCTCTGTTGCGTGGAGCCGTCTTGGTTAGTCGTCACCGACAGTGTAGTAGGTTCGCTCATTGTTGAGGTCATTCCAGACTACAAGTTTGATTTGATGTATTCGAAACGTGCTTTCGTCCACTGGTACGTTGGAGAAGGAATGGAGGAGGTACGTCGCGTCTTCTCGTACTCCATAGAGGCCTCACCTGGCATCGTAGGGTGAATTCTCAGAGGCTCGGGAGGATCTTGCTGCACTGGAAAAGGATTACGAAGAAGTGGGAACTGACACGGCAGATGCTGAAGAAGGTGCCGAATATTAAACAATTTAACTTCACGTTGATATTGCTACGCACACGGGATTCGCACGAGATATTCATTTATCATTTATTTGCCAGACAGAGGACCCACAGTCCACTGAAAATATACATACTAATTTCACCGAAGGACCGATGCTAGAGTCCATTTATGCGTCTTATCTTCGAACCATGACATCCTCGGGTCTCAGGTTGACGTGATAGTTATCTCGATGGTAAGGCCACCATCCGTAAGTGCCATCGAAACACTGTTGCCATTGTTAGTACCCAGACAAGAGGTTCAAACGATCTCTACCTCGATAAGTCCGGAACTAGGTAGAAGTAACCTTCGGGTGCACTCTCAGCAGCCTTCAGCATCTGTTCCCTTGAGTGGGTAGTCAACAGCCCGATCACCCTCGATCCAGCGGCTAAGCCGCTTACAACACCAGCAGGTGCGTCCTCTATAACAACGCCTCGTTTTCAAATACGGCTGTGTCTTAGCTCAGAAAGTATAGTTACTCACAATCGGTAGCTCTGGCGCTGCACCTGGCAGCCCCTTCTAGGTACGGCTCCGGGCTGAACGACGCGTTTTAAAACATGTCGAGGAGTAGAAAATAGAGAATCACTGTGGCTTCCCATTACGAACATCATCCGCTGTAACAAAGTTGTCGGGGGGATCTATGTTTGCAGCCTTCAAAGCAGCAGTGGCATACACCCTGGTCGCGGACGTGCAGATCGTCCACCGCTGATTTGGCTTGCTCTTGGCAGGCGACAGCTGCGGCCCTAAGTAACTATCATATTGTAAAAGTTCCATGGCCAGGAAATGCCTCACATTGTCAAGGATCGATCGAACGCCAGGGAGCATTTTGATGCCGTCCTCTGCAGACTCGACGATAGCTCGTTCAAATCGTTCAGCTTCATCCTAGTAAAGAGGTTTAAAAAAGACTCAAGAACATGTAAAGCGAGAACAAAGAGACCTTGAGGGACTCTGGGTCGATGATACCGCACCACTTTGCAAGATTATCTATGGTCCTGATACCATGCGAGCCTGGAAAAAAACTAGTTTAGATGGCGATGTGGTTGTGCCGAGAGGTTGAACAATGACTATGCAAGATCGTCTTCACGTCGAGGCCAGGGTATGTTTTCGCAAAGGTTTTCCAAGCGCCGACAACGCCGGTGGTCGAGTCGACCAGGGTGCCATCCATGTCAAATAGCCTGGATATAAGTCCCTACATTCATCGGGTAGAGTAGAGACTCACACTGCAGCAACCTGGAACTTGATTTCGGGCATCGTACTCACCGACGGGCTGAGCCTCAGGGAGCCTAACCTGACACGCACCGACAGTCCCATGTTTGGATCTAAAGCCGTTGTCAAACAACCGCTCAGCATCCGTCCCAATATGGACTACCGGATACACCGATGCCGCCGCGACGCCGTCAACAGTACACCCAAGAAAGCATCGACCAACAACTTCAGCAGATACATCTCCTTGATGCTTCTTCTTCTTCCGAGAATTTAGAACAGCTCGGTCCCATTATTAAACAGATTCACGCAAACCGACAGCAGGAGGTCTATCTGCGCAACCTTCAGACCCTCGTCGAAGCAAAGGACGCAGAGATCGAAGCTATCTGCACGGAAAACTACCAGGAATTTATTTCCTCGATATCTACTCTCTTTTCAATCAAGTCATACACCACCAACCTCCGCGAGAAGATTGCAACCCTGGATGAAAATGTTGGGCTCCTGGGAAAAGGACTCGTTGAAAAGAAGAGAACTCTGTTGCAGTCAAAGAAAACAGCTTCAAATCTTGATGAAGCAATTGATACCTTTCAGGCTTGCTTGAAGCTACTCGACGTCATCGACCGCATTGGCGACATGATCAAGGAGGGAAGGTTTTGGAGTGCCTTGCGAGTGAGTCGCATGGAAATTAACTTAGTTCTTCATGCTCAACTACTACTCCCTCAAGTCTCTGGAAGACATTCAGAGCATGCCATTGACATCGCTGTCGCAGACCCCAATGTATCAGCATATATTGTCTTCCTTGCCCTCGCTTCGGATCCAGGTACAAAATGCTGTCACTGCATCTATGAAACAGTGGCTACTCGAGATCAGAAATATTACCGCTACAGTAGGGAGATCAGCCATGGAGAATATGGATGTGCGGACGCGAAAGTGGAAGGCTCGGCGCGAGAAGGACCCAATGTTGAGATCGAGTCGCGTGGGCAGTGCGGTTGAAATGGTCACATATGAAAGAACTGACAGTGAGTTTTAGTCATGCGAGATTGATCGTCGAATTGAGATTTTGTGACTCATAGACAATGTCCTTGACAAAGACAAGATCGAAGTCGGTTTTGAACCGTTGTATCAATGCGTTCATATTTATGTTTCTTTGGATTCGCTCGACGACCTCCGCACCTCGTACCAAGCTGATCGCAAGGTCTGCCGACTCTATCTTGATCTATGGACGCAACTGACCCTCTGTTTAGGCGCAGTCGGACCTTATTCTCCCTACACCACTTTCTTTATCCTCCCTCCCTGCCCTCCTGGAGGAATTATGTGGATTTTTCATCATAGAATCCCATGTACTTGAAACTACTTCTGGCTTCCGCTCGGAGAGAGATGTCGAAGAACTTTGGGATGCCGTTGTGTCGCGATTGTCTTTGGCTATCGGTTCTGCCCTGGTCGAGCAAAAAGACCCAGATACATTTTTACGGGTGAAGGAATGTCTAACAGCATTTGTTACGACACTCGAGGTAATTATTCAGCGTCGTCGCGTTGACCTGATGCCAAAATTTAGTTGATTAGTCTTATGCATATTCGACATTTTCCCTGCATTCTTTAACGCTCGCGCTGTTTGATAAATACACCGGGCTACTCGAAGCCGAGTTCAGTCGAAAGTTGGATTCGGTGCGTTCTGTAAATACTGATCTTTTACTCATCTCACAAGAAAATCGCTCCTAGACTGTGCTCAATGATGATTACTTGCCAATGTATATCACTACGTCATCCGAGAAAGCCTCTGTAATCAACAATGTATGGTTGAGCATTCCTGAAAAAGATAACCTTGCGCGGTAATGTCTCGCTCACTTGAATGATGGAGACATGCTTACCATTCTCAGGAGCTCCCTACCGCTGACTTTACCCTGGTCCCAAAGTTTTTATCTTTGTTGCCAGGATGTAAGCCTGTTTAATTCATCCTTGCAATGTTCCTGACATCTACAGATCCGGGCTTTCATTCAACAGTTTTATCAATTTGTAGAAGGCGTGTCACAACATCACAGCAACATCGACGATCTTCTGAGCCGGGTAAGCCTACGCACCTTGATCTGGCCCCCGGTTACAACAGCCCTCCAGTCACTTGATAAGCTTTTGTCGAACCATATAAGTGACAGCATAAGCAAACGGCTCCAAAGCACACCAGCGTTGTCGCAGATCGCACAGATTGTGACCAACTTGGAGTACTTTGAGATAGCTTGTACGGAGCTAGGGCGATCGCTTACCGATCTCAGGTAGTTCTCGAACCTTAACAGAGCCTTCGCTGGTATACTCACCCGCTACAGGTCTACACAACGAGGGGGGACAATCCGCCTTGCTTCGTCCCCCTTTTCAGAACCGTTCCAACGGTCCCGGATTCGGATTACTGCTCTTATTGCCTCAAAGCTTGACGATTTCTTTGATCTATCTGAATACAATTGGACACCACAAAACCGCGAAGAGATGCCGAGCACGTATCTCCATGAGCTCGTGAACTGGCTTACCACCGTTGTAGATTCTCTTGCACTTAAAGACACCTACAAGGATGAGGCCTACAAGGGGGCCGTTGGTTATATTGCCGAGTGTTTCATGGTATACTCCTTCTCAATATTGGTTGTCTCACTGATATGGACGCGGTATAGAATTTCATGATTGGCCCTAAAGTTCCTACGATGAACGAAAACGCGGTCGCCAATATGGTGATGGACATATCATTCCTGGAAGGTGAGATGACGAGAATAGGGCGAAGTCATCTCAATTCGTCGTTCACCGAGTTGCGTTCTGTGTGTATCGTAAATTCATCACGTTTTCTAGACCTCACGTATTTGCAGATGGCCAAGATCATCCTCATGAATGCAATGCAGGATTATCTGAACGCAAGCGTTCGACAAACGTCCTACAGTGAAGTCAAGCCCAAAAGGCTGCAAGCACTTTTGGAGAAGCTTGCCAGGTATGGGGCTAGCCGGCGCGATAACCCTTCCAGGGAGAAAGGGGAGAGACGCAAGAAAGAAGCCGAGGCGTTGCATAGGATGAGCCTACCTTACACCTAGTCACTAACTGAACGACTACGCCTCGTCCTTCCAGGCTATCGTGGACGGCAGGAGGTATGAATATCTATAGCATACTTGTAGTGAGACAAATGGAAGCACACTCAGGTTTGCAGACTATCAAGGTTGCGTCCCGCGAAAAAGTAATGCTTTAAACGTTTAATAGTAAAACGGTGTATCGTTCAACGTCGTGAGGGAAGGTGACCAATCAAGTAAACATGCAGAACCAGCTCAGAAGAGATCTATGTTAGCTCATCACCTCCGCTTGTTGATATTGGTCGCCAACCACTCGAGACCCTCGTACAGCCCATCACCAGATGTGGCGCAAGCGGCCTGAACCAAGTTCCGCATTAACAATCCGCTTTTTCGACAACACCATGACAGAGTGACTGACCTGAATGTACCATGTTCGCTGTCTAAGGGCCTGAAGACCAAGCTTATCGGTGATTTCAGCAGCATTCATAGCATTAGGAAGATCTTGCTTATTGGCGAAGACAAGAAGAAGGGCATCTCGAAGTTCGTCCTCGTTCAGCATTCGTTGAAGCTCTTCACGTGCCTCGGAGACACGTTCCCGATCATTTGAGTCGACCACAAAAATGATCCCCTGCGTGTTTTGGAAATCTACGGTGGATGATTGAGCAAGATATGTGCAACATAGTACGTTGACAACGTACAGTGCCTCCAAAGAGGACGGATCTTGTCCTGACCTCCAACATCCCACACAGTGAACGAAATGTTCTTGTACTCAACCGTCTCGACGTTGAAACCTATAAGTTGTATGAAAAACAAACCAGGCACAGAGGGTCATGTGCCTACCAATCGTAGGGATCGTAGTCACAATCTCTCCGAGCTTAAGCTTGTAGAGGATAGTAGTTTTACCGGCAGCGTCAAGACCGACCTACAAAAATGCGTCGATAAGTTAGCCTGGGGCAAAGGGGGTAATGTACACCCGTACCATCAAAATACCTGTCGGAAACGACGTGGTTAAATCGGTGAATAGGACATTTACCAGATACCATGCTTACGCATTTCCTTGTTCTTGAACAAGTTAGAAAGCAGGCGGGAGACCGAGAGACCCATTGTGCGTGGCAACGACGACGAAGAGAGATGAGCGGTTTTGTCGAGTGGAAGCTGGAGGTAAAGAGCAAGTTTGCTGTTCGGCAGGTCGCGTGTGAGAAGGGTCTTTCAAACTCCGACGGTGGCTACGCTGCCAAGTGACAGGTTCGGCCAACTGGCTTTATATTCTAGTGAAAGCTTGCGAGTTCCACGCACTGGTACACGCTATCACCTACGTGGCACGCGCCCTTGTTGCCCCTGAGCTGGCTGTGATTGGGACTCAACAATGACACCCAACCAGCACTTCTATGGTGTGGGTCTCGCATAGAAATGATGGAAGTCACGACAACTGAATTTGTGAACATGAAGAGAAGACCCACATCCTGAAATTTCTATCTAGATACGAGTGGCTAACCAACATCAGTGTGACGAAGGGAAGAAAATCCATTCTGCTGCATTCGAGAAGAGTGAACACAGGATGCCAATGTGAGATGATAGTGATGCAGATTATAGTGTGTGGGTGCAAACCAGTGAAAGAAAGGGAAGGGTTACATGTAGGAATGTTCGGCAAAAGTAGAGAATACAGCTCTATGTAGCACACAATTACATCGCGAAATACACTAAGCGAAACAGTATGATTTCCACAAAAATGAGGGTGGTGTTCCACACCGGAGCGTCAATTCTCGACTGCTCTTGATAATGCAAAATGTACCTGTTCAAGTTTGCCCCGCCAGATGGGCGTCCAACCTTTGACGCCATCCAACATAATATGGAGAGGCCAGACTTGGTTGATATCCGCAAAGCTCGAACAGGACAAGTTGTTCATGAAATCCGGCGTTAAACCAGACTTGCTCCCGTGCTACGAAATAGGGTCTCATCAGAAACGGATAGAAACGAGAGGATAAAAACAGACCTTGTCGAACCGCCGCCATCGCTTGCGTGGCATCAATTCGGCGTGTACTCATCACTGAAATATGTCAGAAACAGGGGGGGCCTGCGATGAATCCAACTGGCTCACGGTATGCAGCGACCACGGTTGCACTCCGAGTCAGACCCTGGTGGCAATGCACAAGGACGACACCTCCAGAGGCAATAGCGCCTTCCATGAACTGACACGCAGTGGGAAGCCATATCAAAAGATCGGCAAAGTCGACATCCTCAACAGGAATTCGCAGATGAGCGATACCGGATTCGGGAATCTCTGCAGGAATTGCATCATTGCAAACGGACACAATATGAGTAATCCGGCGTTCTGTTAACGACCGTGGTGATCTGGCCGCATGGATACTAGAAGTACGAGATGAATCAAGAAATGATACGCCACAAGGGTAATAAGCGACATACTTTCCGAGATACAGCCTTCCTGGGATGATTGTATCGACGTTCTTCCAGCCCATGGTCCCTGGCTGAAGAGTCTGGAATTCCTGTTGGAAAGTCCGGAGTGACCACCCGATACATTGTTGGTTTTGTAGTTTCGGAAAGGCTCCAGCGTTTAAGCAGCGGTAGGCAACTCGGAGGCTCAAGTACCCGTTCGCGCCATTACCTGCGAGTAAAGGCTCGCGAATGATGTTCAATGGCAGTGTGAAGAAATCGCATCGTCACAGCCAGAAGGGACCGCTGGGGAAGGGAGTCGAAATGCAGTACAAACGGTGTACTCGGGAAGGAAACGTTCAAAGGGGCGCGCTCACCGCCACCGACGCAGTGGACATGACGCAAGGGCGGTCACTTGTAACATTTCAGAAACAAGAGGTGAGGATGTATGAAAAACATGTACCGTACGTCCCGTGTCCGGGTTAGCCTGCTAAGCTAATCCTGTGCCCATCTCGTTCTGTGTGCCAGTTATAGGAAAGTTTGGCACTCAATTTCTCAACAGCTACTATATTCGGCTTGTTCTGACGCAAACATACCTGTTTTGAGAATGGAAACCGGATGTCCAAGGTACCCGTATACCGGAGTTCAGCGAGTACACAACCAACGTATGAGAGGGACCTGAACAAATGCAGTGCGGTGACATCGACAAGGTTCTTCCAACTGAACACGTACCTTGTGCCACGAATTGTGCGTCTCCACCTGCATTGCCACCAGTGACCGGGACTGCCGCGGAAACACTCCCGTGCAACGCTACTGCGATGACCGACTCAGTGAGATTACAGCAAGTAGAACAGCGGCACAAAAAACAGTAATGCCCCAGGCTAATCTTCATGCGTCAAAAAAGAAGAAAAAAAAAAAAGACTGGCCGGCATTCATGTCACCTGCCGGCACCCGGGTGGAATCCTTTCGCTAAACAATCCATGCGCACAACACGCCCTTGCCACATTGCTGAACAGCGTTGCGAGTGGTCTCCACGAGGCCGTATGGGAACATAACGAGGGTATCTGAATACTAGGGTCCGGTTCCTGGGACGTTAAACGTGGCCACCAGTCGGACGACCGCTTGCATAGTGCGCATGAGGGGGCGGAATGATGCAGAAACGTGTCGGCCCGCCGGAGTCCAGCTGAGTCTGCATGTTGTCGATTGTCGGTCGTGACGTCGGAGATAGTAATGATAATTATACACACGAAAAAGGTATGCTCTACGGACGGTCTATGAGAGGTCCATGAGGTCCATAAATACTATGGACTCATCGATCCCAAACTCATCGTCTTCTGTCAACTTCTACCAATCGACACACTTGCGCTAGTCAAACTCAAGCTAGCATGGTTCAAATCGAGTGGAAATCTTCTGTAAGTCGATCCTGCGAGATCCGATGCCGACTGGGTGTTGATTCTGCCAAGCACTACCACTCAAATGGTCGACCACGCAGTCGTCCAAAGGCTTCGACGGTGCACGGCTGGCTCGTAAAGTGGCGCGCCACATTCAGCGGTAATGAACGCCTTCGTAAGGAGGGCATACGCGAGATGCGTGAAGCCAAAGCCGTGCGGGAGCGGAAGAAGCAGAAAAAAGTTGCCCGGCAAGCTAAAGCTGGAGCGTCAAAGTCTTTCTTCCGTTCTTGGCCATTCCCACTCAGCAGGGCACGCAAGGCGGGCAAACAGTCGTCACACACCAAACATTCCTCTGCCAAACGTCCGAGTCGCAGATGCACTCGGCGTCCACCAACTTCCCCAACCCAATCGCCAAGACATACACCCATCCACAGCCGGCGATCTAGCCATAACCGCCAAGGAACGGTCGACCCTGTTCAACACAACTCATGAAAGGCTTCGCACAACAGTCAGACCCCTGCTGGGAAGAAACTATGACCCACCACTGGTGGCGTATTTATTATCTTTGGGACACATATTTATGCCAACAGATACTATACTTCCAAGCGCAAAGATAGGCCACATAATGCATAGTCCATTGCGAACACAGTGACTAACCAGTAGTAGACATCCGTCCACATAGCATAGGCGCGATTACCCGAATCGTACATACTGCACGTACTAGCAGGATAAATCACAACAAATGGCGACGTACTGGTCAGTTGTGGCGTTGAGACGAGGTTAAATTCGCAGAAAGCTTTCTTACGTACAATGCTACCTAGTTGTCTCCCGTACTGGTGACCATGATCTTCTTTTTGCGCCTTTTCCGTTTCTTCTTGGAAACGTGCGATTTGCTGATATTACCGGCTTTAACAGTGGGCTCCGGTGGACCATCAAGGTTTAGCAATAGCAGCTTAACTCTATCGGCTTCGGGCATACAAGGACTCGGAACGTGTGCCCGGCTAAATTCTGAAGCTGCTGGTTTTCCCGGATCCGGGGCTTGCATGTATGAACAAGGGTGAGGTAATTGCGTGGACCGTAAATATAAAGCTCCAAGCCTACCATAGATTTCCCGAGAAGCTTCCAAGGGTGGGGGGACAGTGGGGTCAGTCAGGCTCGAGGAAACTGTGGCTTGAACGGGCAACCTCACGGGCCATGAGGAAACCGGCGCCGCTGAACACTGTCCTCGGGCCTCGAGAAATTGCTGCTCTTCTTTCTTAAAGGATGAGTCTGGGGTCCGATTAATATACTGTGCGAAAGGCAAAATGAATAACCTGACTTGCAAGTTTTCTTGAGATTGACTGCTCTAGCAGGGAAGCCGACTGTTCGAAGACATTCTCACCGGAGGGACACGAAGTAGTTGTCAACTCGGCTGTTCTTTTCTTCTTTTTGCTTTCGTGTCCGAAAGGGTCTGCCTTGACTTTCCGCTTGACTGGTCTGCCCTTATGTTCCTCCTCGTCCGATCTCGAGGAATTTACTGATTGGGACTCCATTACAGTTTCCACTTTTATGCCGTTCTTCCGTAGCCTACGTTTGAGTCTGGAGGCCTCATGGGACAGTGGTAGTCCGGGAGGGACGGAAGCACCAACACCCAATCTGTATGGATTTTCTATGAGCGCACGGCAGGGAAAACATCTTCGGTTACCTTGGGGGCCGGCGCAATTCCTCGTCGAGTATTTGTGTCGCATTTACACCACTCGACCGAAGTTGAGCAACGCGAGCAGGCTTTATCCAGGAAGTGACTAGACTGTGTGCAAATGCCATGGACATGTCGACCTGAGCCTGCAGACACTCCGTGTCAATATCATCTTGGGCGACCATTCAATCGAGTCGAGCTCAGCGTGAAGTCGGTCCAAGTGTGTTTTCTCACGAGTTTGCTCTGACATTGACTTGAACGCCTACGACGTCGTCCGCTGCCATGGCGAACAAACGGAAAAGGGACGATTTGAGCGATTCGGATTCGGACGAGATCGTGCCGGGCAAACAGATACTTCCTGTTGCCAACCTTCCGCACGACTTTGATCGGGAGCCGCAGGATGGCATGCAATACTTGTTCTTGGTGAGGTATTGTTTTGACACCTCATCACATGCTACGTTTATGGACATCAAGCTCGTAGACGAGACGCACGTCGGTTACCGCACGTCACCAGAGTGCGAAACCCGTATGAAGTGTCTGGGGTAAAGGTCGTACCGACAGTCGTACCCTCATCCACCAGCGTCCTTCCACGTGAGGAGTGGAGAATCGCGTTTCAGACACACTTCTCCAACCTAAGAAAGGTACGGACGGTGTCTCCAAACCGACATGACACTTGTATTCATATGGTACAGAACTTGACTCAAGTGACGATCCGCGTCGACCTGCATTCAGACCCAAAACGAAAGGTAATCCCAGAGAGAAAAGATAGGGATGCGTGGTGGAAATTTCTTGCCGGCTACCCCGCTTCGGCGTGGAATTCAAGGAACCGTAGGGATGATCCTTCTCCCTCTGGGGGCGTCGGAAAGGAGCTGTTCTCGCCGCTTGAGGTTACACCCAGTCATCTGTTGGAAATTGATCATGTATAGCTTGCCTTCTTCATCTCGCAGTCTCGCTGACTCTTCCGACATAGCGAACGTCAATCCACCTGCTAAAATACTTTATACACTGGATCAATATCCATCTACAAACTCCCAGTGACCCACTCACAATTATCTCAGTCAGCCATGCGCAATGGATATTTGCGCTTCTCACCAAGATAGAGGATCGGCTTTCCGCTGACGAGATGAATATCATGCGTAACCTCGCCCGTGCCTGTCTCGGTCTTATTCAAAGATGCCATGTCGAGCGTACCAGGGATAGCGCAGGGTTTGAAGATGTTTTGAGTCCTGCTATACGCATGACAAGCATGTCGGACGCGTCATGCTGGATAATTTTCACTGCAATTGTAGGGCACTGGGATCAACGGGATCTGTGGACCGATGCCGAGACCGCGCTGGGCAGTGCCTGAATACTTGCGGCACACCTGCAGGGACGTTGGTGGCTGCCATTGCCGTTGCCCATCGCCTGTGTTTTTTGATGTAAGGGTCAACATGTTTTGTGTGTTGTTCTCAGGAGGCTCGTGTGAGTACTTGCATATGTACGATAATTCGTGAAGCGATGCCGCCTTTCCATTTGTAGGATTCGTGGGAAACGGGTATAAGTCACCCGAAATTATCTAATTCGACGTTCCTTGCTGAGCCAATTAGCGGGCAATTTATGGCCTTGCCCGCTGGTCCCTTCTCTTCTTGCCACTCCCATCTCCGATAGCCAGCATGCGTGTCATCGCCTGCGTCCTCTTACTTGTCTCTGCAGCTTTTGCTTACCAGGTCACTTATCCTAGCGAAAGTGAGGGGTGGAACACCACCGGGCCCAATTATCTCAAATGGGAGCGTGTTAACACCGACCCCACCAATTTCGCAGTGGTTCTGACGAACGAGGTGAGTTCTGTCTGCCTATCCTCACCTTTGTTTTCTGGACTTGTCCGAAATGTAGAACTTCGCGTATGATGAAATTTTGGATGCCAACATCGACGGAACAGTTGGCAGCGTACAATGTAGCACTCCTAGTGGAGGCTGGCCATCGGGCTCTGGTTTCCGTGTGAACATTGCCCAAGACGCCCAGCACCTCACCAGTCTGCTTGCGCAGTCTAGCGAGTTCAACATCACTAATACCTCTTCCGCCACAACTACGACATCTTCTGCCTCGATCCTGTGAGCCCTACGCTGTATTTTGGGCGTCCTTCACCTTACCTGACCTCTTACATTAGGATCACGTCTAGTGTCGCCACAGCCACGTCGTCCGCAGCCAGCCTCTCTAGTTCAGTTACTAGTACTACGCCTACTGGGACCAGCGCTGCATCTCCTGGTACAGACGTTCACACTAGTTTACTTGCTGCAGTTGCAGCGCTGGCAGTCTTGACTACATTCTTCTGATTTATGTAAACATTGTGCTTGTTGTTTCTTGATATCAGCTAGTGTTTGACGGATGCTTTCGGAGATATTTTTGGTGTAGGGACTGTATTTCCGCTTTTTTTTTTTTTTTGCTTTGATGATCAAGATATTGACATGGATCACCGATTCGCTCATCTCTTACCGCCCAGCTGGGCAACGCAAGTCGATGCCTGGCTGGCCGAGGACACCCCCTCCTTCGACTACGCAGGATATGTGGTCGGGGAGGTAGAGCGCGAAGCATTCCTCTTTGGAAAGGGAAAACAAACTAGTGTGCTCGCCGGAGTCCCGTTCTTCACTGAAGTGTTCCGTCAACTCGAATGCCAGTACGTAGCAGAACCATGCCTCGGTCTAGATTGCCACTATTACGTCCTTCAGGGTAGAATGGTACTTACAAGAAGGCGAATCATTTGAGCCTGTCAAGCACATCGCGACCGTCAGGGGCAAGGCTCGACATCTGCTTCTGGGTGAGAGGGTTGCTCTGAACCTTCTCGCAAGATGCAGCGGGATTGCAACAAAGTGAACCTCACTTCTAATCAAACCAAGTGTATCCCTGATTATCGTAACTGCTAGATCGAAACAGATCAAGGATTTGGCCAGGGCATATGGGTACAAGGGAGTCATCGCAGGCACGCGAAAGACGACGCCAGGTCATTCCATAAATATTCGCTATTCCCCACATTCACGCCGTCTTTCAAGGTTTCCGACTGGTAGAGAAGTATGGCATGCTCGTCGGTGGGATCGACCCCCATCGTCACGATCTGTCTAGTATGATCATGCTCAAGGATAATCATATTTGGTCGGTGGGTAAGTTTCCTCTCAATGTAATTTTATCGGAATCCATCCGAAATATGTTCTAGGCTCCATCACAACTGCGATCCAACAGGCACGCTCTGTTGGAGGATTCAGTGTCCTTCTCGAGGTGGAGGTCGGTTCGGAAGCAGCGGCCAATGAAGCAATTGACGCTGGTGCTGATATCGTGATGCTTGATAATATGGAAGGACAAGAGCTCATGAACGTCGCCCGTAAACTGAAGGAGACATGGGCGGGAAAACGCAAGTTTTTGTTCGAGTCCAGTGGAAACATCACAGAAAGTAACTTGCGCGAGCGCGCTATCAACGGTACGTGGGCCGGAGGATGGTATTCTGATCCTATTCACTGTGTTTTGAAGAAGTCGATATCTTGAGCACCAGCATTATTCATCAGTCGGTACAGCACATTGATTTCAGCTTGAAGATACAGATATCAAAGTGAAGGGTATGCTGTATTCGATACATCAATATTCCAAATTGAACAACCTCAGTGCATTCAACCCGAGGACGTTAGCATTCTGTGAATCCCCCCATGTCTGTATACTCCGTATGGCCTTCAAGTTTTCCTCGACACTTGGCCATTTCTGGTTGGCCTCAAGAGGCGGGAAGAAGGGATGGTCAGTACCGAATAACAACCTAGTACTTCCAACATCCGCATCGTACTCTCCAGCTTCAGTATTGTACATTTCTGCTCGACCAATGACACTGTTCACGAAGCCCAGTTCCTCCGCACCATAGACGACCGCGTCGAAATAAAGTCTACCCAGATAGTACCTTGCATCATGCTTCAACCGTTTTGCGACTACGGGATCGTGTGCGACACAAGAAGCAAGACGAGAGGATAGTTGAGGGAGAGCACCACCAGAATGAGCCAGAAGAAGACGGAGATTTGGGTGACGGTCCAAGACGCCAGCCAAGATAAGTCGGGTAATAGCCTGGGATAGGTTGTCAGGGAGGGATCCAGGAAAAGGGAAACCACTTACGATCGTGGTCTCAAATGGAAAACCCAATGCCAACGGAAGAACGTGCCCGTTGTCCTTGTCTCCGAATGACTTGGAATCGACGCCATAATGGGGGTGAAGGAACACGACGAGGTTGGATTGCTGAATGGCTTGCCACACGGGCTCTAGTGTCTCATCGTCCAGGCCATTGCCCAGACCCTTCGTGCCCATGATGATGCCTGATATGTGAGGCAACGTATTGATCTGCTCGATGATATCGAGCACGGATGCTACGGACGCGCCGGGAACAAGAGGAAGCAGTCCAAAGCCATATATAGATTTGAGTCCAGGGAAGTGGTCCGCGTCGGGTGAGGTGGAGCAGTATTCCTCCAGGTCATTGTTGAAATCTCGCGCGAGTACATGTGCACGCTCTGGGGAAAAGAAATCAAGCCACGGGTTTGCTGAGCTGTCCGGAACAGATATCAGGATTTTCAAGACAGAGGAAGAGGGAGGAACCGAGGACCTGACAAAGGAAATATCGATGTCATGTTGTTTCATGAACAGCAGTTTTTGGGCTCGATCCCAGTACTTCGAGAGCGCTGCGGATCAGTATGATGCCAGAGTTCAAACTGGACAATCTACCTGGGGTCCCACAGGACGGCCGACTCCAGGCTCGCCATCCAAGATCAATAAACGCTCCTCCGGCTGGCCGTCCGCACCCGTGCGACGATATATACGGGGTGCTGAGGAGCGGGCACGTAACTCTTCAGCGTAGCGGGGAAGGTAGACATGCGTATGGATGTCCACGATTGGCGTTCTCGCTGAGAGGGCCCACTTGGACAGTTCTGTCATCGTCTGCTTTCCCAAGTTCATCGATAAGGGCAGACTGCGATGGTGTGCTGGCGTGAGCGAGAAGCTCGCTCGACTAGGTTGTGAGAACGATTCTTTTACGCGAAACGCTACCACTTACCTCACGGAATGAGAAATAACAATCGAAGACCACCATGAACACCCCCATCGCTGCCATCTGGTACCCTTTCCTTTCCACAGTATCATGTCGCACGGTACGATCACTCAAGTGCGCTCTCCTCAGGCCAGAATGCGTGCCGGTCTCGACGAGGTGCGTCCTGCTCCGTCCAGCCGACCACCGTTAATCTGTCCATAGCTGGCTCAGATAGCCGCCAGCCTCGCTCGCATTGGCGAGGAGTTCAGCGGTGCGGTCGCCGAGTCGACAAATGAGGCCGCGGTATGGAAAGCTCGTGTTGCACAGCTCGAGGCTCGGCCCAGCACGGACGGACAGAGTGCGCAGAGCAGCAGGCAGAGCAACGCTGAGCGCAAGCTCCAGCTGGTTCGGCGGGCCATGCAATCACTCCTGGAAGAACTGGGGGTAAAGTAACACGTCTGAGCCGCACTTGGGTGACCGTCTTCTGATATGGGTTTACCCAGCCGGACGAGGGGACTTCGTCAAACTTTCACTCCCCACGGTCAGCATGTCTCTCACCTGGAGCAGAAGGCTATACTTCACCTCCGGGCCGAAGCTACCGACAGCTTGAAGCACCAAAGACGGCCTCCGGCCTGGATGATAGCTGGCGCATGTCAACAACGCGCACGCCCAGGAGTGCAGAAGTCGTGTGTCCAATTCCCTGGCCGGTTCTCGGGGGAAGCATGGGCCTCGATGAGGATGTGGTATGCTTCTCTGCAGACTATGCTGTCGTACACTGACACTGACACTTTTTCTAGTTGTGTTCACTAGAAAGGTGAGCCGGGCGATGGCTTACGAATGGACCTGCTCAACGGATGAAATTCAGCCTGGCGCAAATGGATGACCTCTGCTTCCGCGTACAAATCATTCGCGATATGGCCTTTGTATACGAGCCAGTCGCCATGGATGGTCCATCAATGTCAGTTTTGTTTGATTGGGGGTCGCCAGCGGACAACCAAGACACGACGACGTATATTCAATCCACCATGGTTGCAAACAACATTTTCCACACGTTCACCCTTCCCTCCAAGAAGGCATGTGTCTGGGTCCTTTGCTCCGAACCCCTAATGACGTTTTCAGGACAAGACTGGTCAAACGACCTGGTTTTACATCGGTGCTCATGTGTGGACGCTTATACATCAAACCCAAATGCCCATCTGGCAATCGACCAGTGAGAAGGTATGGTCCGCATTATAGTATCTCACACATCATCATCCTGCTGCTCTGCAGGGTAAGAAGATTTTCATCAGTCGACTTAGGAAACGGTGCAAAGGGAAATGCTCGGAGAATGACCTTGGCCAAATGATTGAGGATGGTCGGCTTGAGCCATTTTGTGTGCAGGTATCCAGCAAATCATGCATTGCTACAAGCAGAGCATTTGCTGCTGATTGCCTTGGTTATGGAAACTCAAATTCTGCAGGCAGGAAAAACTGAGTCCGGGCTACTCGTCACTGTAGGTAGATACATATTCACTCGTGCTTTTTTGAAAGACTCGGTACCCGTGTGCAGTGAGGGGTTGAGACATACTACCTTCCACCGTTCATCATCCGCATTCTATCAGGATGCATGCCGCCAGGGCCAGGAGAATTGCTGGCAGGGCCACTCCCCGTGCCAGGTGGCCCAGCCTGTGCAGGTCCGTTTCCGCTTGGAGGGAAAGGAGGGATGTTGCCGGCAGAACCGGGAGGGCCATTAGGAGGGAAGGGCGGTACACCTAGGTGATGGTCGATGAGCAGCCATGAAGAGAAAGTTCAAGAACATACCACCAGGGAAGGCGCCTGGGGGAGGCATGGATCCTGGAGGGAATGGAGGAGGGCCACCAGGAGGGGGAGCCATGCCTCCTGGAGGAAACGGTGGACGGGCTATGGAGGGGGTTTGGAGCACGTCGGAAACAACGAAAGAGCCTACGCACGGAACGGAGGTGGTGGGAGGCCACCAAAACCAGCCGGTCCCGGTGGGCCAAAAGGGGGTGGACCTACTAGGTGCTGTGGACCGAAACCGAAGCCGCCTGGGGGTGGGCCACCTCCACTCTCGTAAGCTGCGGTGATCTGGTCGATGATGTTTTGAGCCTTGTCGTGGCCGAGTGCTGAATGGGATGTCAGAAAAGGCTTGTAAGCAAAACGACGAACAGTCTGACATGCATAGTAGTCTCGGACGTTGGCGAGATGGTTGCGACCACTGTTGTGGGCCTTGCGGACTGGGATGGAGTCAGAGGTCTAGCGAGCGCCTTGGAGGGGGAAAAGCAAACCTGAGGCGGAATCGTGGGTGAGGAATACGTCACAATAGTCGCAGTAATGTTTCTAGACGGGAACATCAATACGGACAACGCGAGCGGAGGAGCGACTTACTGGCATCGCGTAAGTTAGTTAGTTGGGTGTCAGGGAAAAGAGTTTGAGTGTGCACGCAGACCAGACGGGATGAGTGAGGTGATGACTAATCAAACGTATAAGTTGGATGGATCCCTCATCTACAAGTATACAAGAACCGTTTGATCTCATACGACTATCGCTCAGCGAGCGAGTGTTCGTGAAGCTACGAGGAGATCGCGAACTAACGGGGGTTCTGCATGTGTGTGTCGGTCTTTTCCTCTGCGCATGGTCGGGCTTGATGGTTGAGGACAGGCATACGATGGGCACATGAATCTCATCCTCAGTGATGTCGAGGAGACGATCATGATCGTGGATACTGTCGATGGAAGCTTTGAGGGGCAGGGCACGGTCAAAGTGGGTGAAGTGCCAGCATCATGGCGTGAGTGGCGCTGACGGCAACATTGTCAAGGTCGCAAAGAGAAAGATGGAGATGTTGTTTGTCAGAGGGGACGGCGTGATCTTGGTAGGCTGAGATGGTCGACGAGAGGGAGTGGTACTGACTGGCTCACGCTAGGTGTCACCTCCATCGCGGACATGATCTCCGTAGTCTGGACGAGGCTCGGACGAGACACTAGGACAGGGGGGGGTGTATAATGGTATTTGATATCAGTGATAATATAGGACCGTAACGAGCACGACGTTAAAGTACATACGGACGGTACGAGTAGAGCCAAGCGAGAGAGAAAGGCAAACTAGGGTGGCTTTGCGTCTGGGGCGTGGGCATCACTGGCCGAGTCTGGGGCCACTGCGCCTGTGGGCCACGTTTCTGGATCCCTACGCCAGGCGGCGTGAATGACCTTGATCTGCGGGATGTCTTACGGGGGATATGCGGGGCAGGGAGAAGAGGGATACGGACCACAAGGGTCAACGGGAGACGGTGCTTGAGCCTGTTTCCCTTGACGAGGCCGTTCCATACCTGATCTACACCGCGGTTCCAGACGGTGTCTGTGTGTGTATCTGGGTTGTCGAGGAGACGTTGTAGACGTGCCTGTGAGTGTGGTACGCGCTGTGGGGGACGACGAGGAGGGTCTCGAGGAGTAAGCCAGCGCGCGCGACGGGCAGCGTAGTGGTCGGGGCCCGGTGAGGGGAGCGGGTGAGCCATATCAAGCAGGATAGTCTCACGGTCAAGTCGGGTTCACCGTCGTCTCGTCTTTGCCCCGCATCGCCTCGCCACTTTGCTCGTCCGTCATGAGGCCATCGAGGCTCGTTTACCGACACACTTCACCCGCGCAGTCGACGACTTCCCTCTCTGACAACGACGACGACGACCCAGCTAAATCGACGATATTCTCCCGCTCTCTCTCCGCCGTCGTGTCGCCAGCTCAATGGGCTTCTTCTCGTGTTCACCATCCCGACCCCGCCGCGCCTCCCGACTCTCATTCACCAATGTCACACCTCCCTCCAGAAGTTCTCATTCATATTCTCAAACATCTCCACTCACAGCGTGATCTCTATCACGCTCTCCTCGTCTCTCGCGCCTGGTGCGAGTGCTCCGTGGAACTCCTCTGGCACAGGCCCAGCTTCACCCGTCTTTCCACCCTCGTCAAGATGATGCGCGTCCTCACCCGTCCAGATCAGACCTTCACATACGCTCGTTTCATACGTCGTCTCAATTTTCTCTTCCTAGGCGCCGACCTCACCGACGCCCTCTTCTGCCGTCTCGCCCAGTGCGATCGACTCGAGCGTCTCACCCTCGTCAACTGCCACGCCATATCCGACGACGCTCTCTCTCGCGTCCTCCCTTGTCTACCGAATCTCGTCGCAATCGACCTCACCGGCGTCACCAAAACGTCCGACTCCGTCATCGCGGGCCTTGCCGCGGCCTCAAAGCGTCTCCAGGGAATAAACCTCAGCGGCTGCAAGAGCGTATCCGACCTCGGCGTTCTTGCTCTCGCCACAAACTGTCCCCTCCTCCGTCGTGTCAAGCTCAGCGGCCTGGAACTCGTCACAGACGCGCCCGTCTCCGCTCTCGCAAAGTCATGTCCCCTCCTCCTCGAGATCGATCTCAACAACTGCAAGCGCATCACAGACATATCCGTCCGCGATCTCTGGACCTATTCAACCCATATGCGGGAGATGAGACTCTCCCAATGCACAGAACTCACGGACGCAGCATTCCCTGCGCCCCTCCGGAACGACAACGTTCCTCGCACCAACAATCCTTTTCCATCTCCCAGACCCTCCGAAGAACTCCCTCCTCTCGTCCTCTCTAGACCTCTGGATCACCTTCGCATGCTCGACCTTACATCTTGTTCTCTCATTACAGACGACGCCGTTGACGGCATCATCTCCCACGCGCCAAAGATCAGAAATCTTGTCTTGTCCAAATGTACACAACTCACCGATCGCACAGTCGAGAACGTCTGCATTCTCGGAAAACATCTTCACTATCTCCATCTTGGTCACGCTGCAAACATAACGGACAGATCCATCAAGTCGCTTGCCAGGTGTTGCACACGGTTGCGATATGTAGATTTTGCAAGTGGGTCTCATCATTCCTCTTAGATGCGTTTGGCGCTCACCTTGCTCTCAGACTGCACGCTCCTTACCGACATGTCCGTGTTCGAGTTGGCCAGTTTACCCAAGCTTCGCCGCATCGGCCTCGTACGAGTCAGTAACTTGACCGACGAGGCCATCTATGCTCTTGCAGAGCGCCACAGCACTTTAGAGCGCATCCATCTCTCGTATTGCGATCAAATCTCCGTGATGGCAATTCACTTTCTCCTTCAAAAACTCCACAAGCTTACGCATCTGAGCCTTACTGGGATACCATCTTTTCGCAAACCAGAACTGCAGCAATTCTGTAGACAGCCTCCACAGGTACGCTTATAACAAAAGTCATTTGTCCCTCCTCACATCGAGCACAGGAATTTAATATGAGCCAACGTTTGGCCTTTTGCGTGTACTCTGGAAATGGCGTTTCGAAGCTCAGATCCTTTTTGACGGATCTGTTTAATACCATCACGGAGGACATGAACGGGGACGACGAAGAAACCGAATATGACGATGACTTTGACGAGGGTTTTAATGAGGTACCTCAAGACGTCGAAATGGAGATGGGCAACGAAGTCGACATTGACGTCGACGAGGACTTTATGCATGATGGTCCTTCCCGTTACCCTGACGGGGATCCCGATCCCGCCACCACCCAACCGATCAGCCCAACCTCACACGCGCTCGAGGTACCCATACAACGCAATCTGACACTCCGACCCAGCCAAGTGTCCCCTCCATTTGATGGCGTGACCACCGCTCCCCAGTCTGTATCTCAAGATGTCGCCATGCAACCGGCTGCTGGTCCTTCTAATGGAACACCACGACGGCCACGGGGATTTGGACATCAGCCAGTAGTTGAAGTTTCCACCTCCCCAACGCCCAGTGACATGGGTTCTAATCGTAGCACCGGGACGACACAGTCGAATGGTGCTGCGTTTTTTCGGTCATATCACGACGTGTCATCCTCATCTAGGAACATGGAAGCAATGACACCTGACTACGTTTACGCCGAGATTGGGCATGGGAGGGGAACCGCTGGGCATTCGGGACATATGAATTCTCTCGCCCGACATGCTTTCCCACCTGCACTGCATGGTACCATTGTCCCCGCTTCACATGGTATTACCCAAATTATGCACTCGGCAGGTATGCAAGTTTACCAAGAGCAGGGAAGAATAGTGTTGGACCCTGCCACCGTCACAGAGATTTCTGTTCCATGGCCGCATCGCGAACCTCCGTCTCCGGCGACGATCCAGACTGGTTCAGAGACATATCCCGCAGAACCGCTTGCTATGGCTCCTAGCGCAGACCCTCGCGAGCCAGAAGCACGGGGAAGGAGTGTAAAGAGGAGCCTGCGAAATACGATCAACGCCGCAGAGCACTATGCAACCGTCTTATTTGGACGTGGGTCCACGTCGAACGGTACGGTCCACGACGGAACCACCAATGGGCACGCAGGTCAATGGTCGAGGCCATAGAGGTTTGGCACAATTGTATTGCGTTATGGGTTTGGCCTCGTGTGTTGTTCTCGTCCCCTCGTCGACCACAAAGCATGGCCAAGTATTTTGTTTATGTCGCTGCATGTTGTTACAACTGGTTGTATTCTCCTCTGTCAATGTAGTCGCCAGCAACTGTATCCTTTTAAGGGTGTTTCTGTCAATCACTCTGGTGATATCGCCTCGGTGTAGAGTTGCTCAACGTTCAACATTCTACCATGAACATTCGCGTCGCCAGAGTATGTGTCGAGGTATGCAGCTGTCAACGCAACTCACGACATGCTAGGTAGAAGATCTCCAGGGAATGCAAGCGTGCAACCTGCACAACCTTCCAGAAAATTATACGATGAAGTACTGTATGTCTACATCGAGCATCACCGCCTACACAACTGTGCCTTCACCCCTATAGACCTGTATCATGCCATGACCTGGCCATCTTTGTCCTATGTCGCAGAAGATCACAAGGGTCGAATAGTCGGATACATCTTGGCAAAAATGTGCCTGCGCCGTTTGCTTCGGCGCATCCACGCTTCTCACTTTCATCCGCAGGGAAGAAACTGACGAACCTCACAGTGGTTCTCCACCCTCTGAACCTCCTCACGGTCACGTCACCTCGATATCTGTTCTACGGTCATACCGGCGTCTGGGATTAGCCAAAAAGTTGATGTTGCAGTCTCGTGGGTCCATTCGGCACCGGGTCGCCCGTTCGATCTCATGTTTTTATCTACAGAGGAGGCGATGGCGACGAACTACAACGCCGCCTATGTGTCGCTGCATGTCCGAAAATCGAATCGTGCAGCTCTGAGTCTCTACCGAGATACGCTGGGTTTCACGGTCAAAAGCATCGAAGAAAAATATTGTGCGCCTATATATTTCCCCCTACTTTTGACGTACGAATGCTGAGATGATTTCAAGATGCTGATGGTGAAGATGCATACGCAATGCAATTATCGTTCAATCAATGACCGCGCGTGCCCATGGTGATTTATGTTTGAAAATATAATTGCAGTATCACTACCCCGCGGAGTCACCTTCTGGAGCCTGTGATGTGTGACCGTTTTGGATTCTACTCCTTTCGAGCGCTTGGCGGACGACCTGAGCAGTCTCCAACCCCAATCTATAATAACCATCGTTGTCCCCCGCTTTGAACATTCCCATGTGTGCTTGAATCTCATCCTTGACAACGCAGTTCGGTGAAGGGGTATAATAAGCGAAGGCGGGTGATGAACGAGACGGCAACATCACGAACGTTCTCGTGTCTGGATGTATGGGAGGAGATGCTGGCAAAAACACATAAAATCTAGGAAGGGATCAACCAGCAATACGCTTGGTCAGAACCATCGCTCACGTCTTGAAGATTATACCATGGTCTGCGTGTGCAGCGAGGAGGTTGTCCACTCGTTCACGCATGACTTTCTCGTCCCATAGATTGCCGATGAATTTCATGTGGTCCGAGGCCCAAGTATACCCAGATGTGATGTCGTCTCGTCGCATGTACGCTGCACTTGCAGTCGCACCGGCAATGACGGCGCCCCCAATGGCGTATGCTGCAGGCACCCACTTGGACCACGTCGCCTCAGATGGAACCTCTGAGGTCCCTGCTGTGATTTGGCGAAGGGGAGGATTGGGTGATGTAGTAGCGGGTGCATGCTCGGTTCCCTTGAAGAACGAGTACACGTCCGTGACGATGCCCCGAGCTGTGGCCGCATACTCTACGGCACGAGTAGCGCTGTTCTTGAACACGTACGGATGTATTCCAAGGTACTAAGATGGGCAGATCATCCACAGAGCACGATCGACGACGATGTGTAAAAGCGACTGACTGGAGTATCAAACGCGATGCAAGCTATGATCCTTGGCCACAGCGGCGCGTTCAGATCGGGCCTCGTTTTGATAAACTCCAGCAAGGCATCCGAGGCCAGCAGCCCACCCATGCTGTGAAAGGCTTGATCAGGCGGCTGTCCGACCCAGCCTTTAGCTGGCTCACCTATGTCCACACAAGACGATCTTCACTCTTCCAGCCCCGCTGCCATTGGCGACCTCCTTCTGGACGGTCAACGTCGTAAGCCAATCTGCGAACCGTATGACGGCTACGTTCTGGGGAGAGCAAGGTGGTGGTATAATACTCGATGGAGGAGTGGAGTGGAAGCACTAACCAATTCCCCTTTCGTCTGATGCACGGAATCAGTCCTACTCTTCCCGACGACGATGTCATAGATACTGACCTCGTACGCAGGGAAGACGACGCACTCGACTGGAAGATTGTCCTCGCTCTCCGATAAGATATGCTGAAGCCTCGAGGGAAAACTCTCAAAAGTCGATTCCGTTCCCTTGAACCTATAAATTTGATTAAGCTTATTGCTCCGCCCCGTCTACGTGTCATGAAAGCACCCGTGAATGAAGACGATGAGGAGCGCGTCGCCTGGGGCCGCAGGTTTCTTCACTTCGACCAGTTGTTTCGAGTCTGGCGTAGCCGTGTTCATTGTGAACAGCACATTGCATGCTAACTATAACAGGACAACCGACGCTACTCGACATCCGACGACGTGAATAATTCATCGCACACAGGCACATCACGGAGTCTGGCTCCAGCCCGTACCCTGGCTGAAATAAGGGGCCTGTGTTTGCAAGACAATCGGCTGACTTTCGCTGTGGGAGCCCTGCAAAGTATGGGGGGAGGTACCATTGATTCCGAGAGGCACATTCAAAGATCCATGTCGGAAATTTTGACCTCTAGTCGAATCAGACGGTTGCCCTGAGCGACTATTTTGCCAAGACACTGTCTGTTCCGGGCTCTGGGTCACATCGGTGATGACTGGATCCAGTTCGTCATCTGTGGGCCATCTGAGTTCGGCGTCCACGAGTTCGTTCTCGACTTGGAGCTCAGACGGGAGCAGGAGTTGAGAGCCCACGTCATCCTGCGTGAGGTGCTGTTCGACAGCATCTTGCGAGGAGCCAGAAGAGTCTGAAAGGGGGAGATGCGTGGACGAGTGGAAAGGAGGGCGTTGTTTGCAGCCATGTACCCGCTCAAACACCTCGACAGCCGCAGCGAGTGCAGACTGGCCATCCTGCCTCACCAAACCTTCAAAAGCGGGTGAAGCTGGCAGTCTTTGGGGTGATTGTTCTTGGAGAGGGGATGACAACTGGGTAAATGCGTCATCGTCTGGAGGTCTTGGTGTCTGAGGGACTGATGTAGGTAGTGGCGCTTTGCTCTCTGATACACTGACGACTGGTCCTGCAGTGATAACTAATCCAGTGTTCTGGCTAGATGGACGAGGAAAAAAATACCTCCCGAGAGGATACTCGACTGAGTGTCCAGCGAGCTATGCAGACTCTGCCGGTCCATCCTCCTCATCAGAGCGATGTCTGCCTTTCCCATGGGTTTCATCGGCCAGATGTGCTCACATTTAACATGAATGTCGAGAGCGTGAATGCTAGCGAAGGAGGATCGACACCAGCCCCACCGACACGAAAGGACACTCGGAGTGGAAGCGGAAGTCATAATATTTGGACAAGGGGTCAAACCGCTTGCTTTGTTTGTATGTTATTAAATTCACAAGATCATGCAAGGAGACTTTGGAGAATCGGCGATACTATCGTACATTGGCCTACCACCTGAATACGAACCACGGCCAAGTGCGTCGCCCATCGAATTTTTGCGAAAACATCTACACATGCTACCGCCTGGTCTGATCTCCCGCTTTTCGTCCATCACGACAGCAAAGGAACGAAGTGTCATTACAGAGATCAGAAACCGAAGACTGGCGTACACGAAGACGAAGCCAAAGCAGCTCGCGTTTGCGGAGGCAAGGGATCGATGGCCACATCTGTGGTATGGCGGGGGACATTATGGCCAGGTAGCAGCAGAGGAGGAAAGGGAATGGGCCGAACAGGCATTCCTGGGAGGAGGGGCACAACAGGTAGGTAAGCTTGGGACGTTGCTGGCCGATTACGAAGAGGAAAGAGAGGGGGAAAGGGTACGTCGGGCGAGACGCGAGCGAGCTGTGGACGTATTTGTACCCGAGGAAGAGGAGGAGGAGGAGGAGGAAGAGTCGCCAGCAGAAGCGCAGGCGACGTTCGAGAGACGGATAAAGGAGCTGTTCATTTATGGCATGCTTGAGGTGGGCGCTCGTTTGCAAGCGGGGGATATCGTCGTTGATGGCTGTGCTTTGTCAGGGAGCAGACTACGACTTGGTCGACTGGAGCGAGCAGTACGAGATGGAGGAGGACGAAGAGGCGTACTTTGAGGACGCGTGACCGGAAGTGTGACCCGGATTTATGCCATTATTGGTAATCATTCGGTCGAGGACGCCCATCTTGCTTTTTGAGCTTGCCCTCATCCTCGTCGTCTGCCCACCCTAAATATTCACCGCATGGCCAGCCTGACCTCCGACATACAGCGCGCGCTTCAGCTCGCCGTCGGTGAAGCCAACAACGCTTTCGTCCAGTCCCACAGAACATCCAAGAAGAAACGACCACGCAAAGACACGACAGATGGGGGCCGCGACAAGAAGAAAAACAAAAAAAAATCGACCGACCCATCAGACAGTTCGGACAAGGAGTCGGCCAAGGAGATCCCAGTCATCGCTGAGGTCGATCAGCAAGACAATCAACATGCTGCATCTGCCGCCTTTCTCAATGCCGTCGTTGCCGCAGCCTCTGCGACATCAGATGTACAGTCTATCGAGATCCCGTCCTTCCAGCCCACGCCTCCTTACCAGGATCAGCAGATCCTACCTGACCAATCCGCCCCTTACATACAGTATCCTCTTCTCCATTATGCCTTCCACGATCCCTCCCAGTTTAACCAACCACCCCCTCAAGGTCACCCCATCTTTCCTGGTCTAGGCGCCCCCCTCCCCGACTTCAATTTCGCATCCAACGATGACATCATTCGTGCACTCCAAGACATGGATGTGTCCAAGATTGCATCCGTACTCAAGTCACTTGGCGATGCTGCTGCCGCAAATGGATCAGTTGCCAACCCTCCTGCATTTGTTCCTCCTTCTCTTCCTCCTGTTCCTGCAAATACGGTCATTCGTTCACAGTCCCAATCAGATCTGTTGCCCGCGTCCACATCCACGTCCACTGGCCCTGTTCTCTCGTCCGTACCAAAGTCAACGAAATCATCACACAAGCGCGTTCTTGACATGAGTCTCCCTGGACCGGAGCAGATCAACCCCGAGCATGCGCATATGCTTGCCAACAAGTGGATGAATGCGAGCAAGTTGGCCGAGCTGGTCAAAACGCAAGGTAAACGCATGATCGCCAGCGATGGTCTTTGTTTCCAAACCTTTGTTTAGGTCTCGTGTACAAGAAAGGCAAATTTTCTGCGATAGAGGAACAACAGCTCAGAAACGCGATAGAAGCATTCAAGGCAGTCTGTAGTTTCTGAGCTTTGTCGTAAACATCCACTGATGTACCCCATGCAGTCCAGAGGGCTCACGGACGACCAAATTCTAGAGATAATTTTTCAGAAAAATGAAAAGGGCAGGGAGAACGCCTTTTGGTCGGAAATAAGTGTGTCCGCTCAGCACTGTCTGAATCCTGCGTTTCATATCTTTTACAGCTGCCGCAATCCCGCAGCGTCCGATTATTGCTGTTTATCACCACGTCCGGAGGGCTTTCCACCCGAAGAAGCAACAAGGTAAATGGATGCCAGAGGAGGATCACTTATTACGGCGGTGAGTTACGTTCCGTCTTGCCACGATAGTGTGCGTTATTCATTGCGCTCCGGCGCCGCAGAGCCGTCACCGATCTTGGTCAACAATGGGAAAAGGTTAGCGAGATAGTAGGGCGCATGTCATCGGACTGTCGAGATCGTTATCGCAATCACATTGCGAACCGTGAAGTTCGCATTACCGGTCCGTGGAGCAAGGAGGAGGAAGAAGAGCTGACGAAGATTGTGACGGAAATGACAGTCGACCAAGGAAAGGACTGTGATAACGATGTTTTCTGGGGGATCGTGAGCGAGAAGATGGGTAACCGGCGAGGGAGACAGCAATGTCGGATCAAATGGTGGCGATTTCTTTTTCTTTCATCTGCTGGCGTAACGGACTCAATTGGTCTGGTAGGACGGACTCGCTCAGCAAGACGGTGAAGAACGAAGGACAGAAACCGCGCTGGAGCCCGCAGGATGCGTATGTTCTGGTTCACAAGTGCGTGTTTCCTAGTCTAGATCGCACGTTTGCTGGAACGACAGGATGGCAGAGTGGATTCACTCAAAGTCCGGGATGATACGGAGATTGACTGGAAGATGCTTCCTGACCCAGACTGGAATTTGTGGAGTGCGCATTCATTACAGCGGAGATGGTTGACGATGAAGCGCAGTATCAAAGGGTATGAGGATATGACACATCAGGGTTTGTGGTATGGACTCTCGAGTTGGCAGCACCATTGACTGGTTGAATAGAGATCATGGACATTCTGCGAGTGAAGAAGGCGCATCTACCGCCTGCGTCAACCGCACGACGGCGCAAGGTGACCAGTGCTGCGAACGTGGAAGACCAAGAGGGACTGCTGGAACCGGGGCCCAGTTGTGGGAATGGGTTTCAGACGTCTGCTGGTGAAGTTGAAGGCGCACAAGACAAGGATGGCTCTGGATCGTTGGAGGATGTCGACGAGGAATGAGGCGTAGTTATGGATTGGCGCTATGGAAGTGCTGTACATCAGACTACTCCGAGCAGACCTGTACCGCTCTTAATCCTCCAACCTCTTGCTGCGGCGAAAGTGATGCCAACGCAGCTTATGAGGAAGCCGGCGAACCTGGGGCGGGATTTGAGAGAAATGAGGAAGAGGAGGAAGATCTGTGTACCTGAAGAAAGCGACACGAGAGATGGACCTTTCTTCGTGGGGTGTGCGAGAGGACGCAAAGATGGAGCGCAAGAGGGCGGGGGTGACCGGGATGCGACGTGGGGAATCTGGGCGAATTGGTGGTGGTTTTGGCGCGGTTATGGTAGACGAAGAGGAAGTGGTGGATGTCATGTTGGTGTTGCGCCGCAAACTGCCGAATGGGATAGGTTTGGGATTATCAGAATTGCACAGCAACTCCAGCACCGGGGACGACGACGAGGACAAGAACAGAGTACCACCGGGATGGAAACGGAACGACCAGAATTCAAAGATATGGAACGGCTAATCGACCGTCTCCCGGAGACAGAAACGGAGCGGCGATTGGTGAAGCATCTGGTGATACGTGACCCGAACTGCGGAGTTAGGGATGAATGGGTTACGCCAGAGATGACGTTTTGTCGACGGCTGGAATCTGTGGTTCTATCTGGGGTAGGCGACACGTCGGACAAGACGATCGTTCGGCTTGCGAGGGACAATCCGAACGTGCAAGGACTGGACCTGACGGGATGCAAGTACGTGTCAGAGGTTGCTATCGTGGAGCTGGTGTCGCAAGCGCCGCCACTACAGTGGTTACAGCTGAGCGGGGTTGTGTTGACGGACCCGACGGTGTCTGCGATCGCGAAGACGTTTTCAAAGCTTGTTGAATTGGAGCTCTGCGACGAGCCGCTGATGTCTGCGGTGTCTGTGCGGGACATTTGGACGTACTCTCGGAAGCTGCGGACGCTGAGGCTTGCACGATGCCCGCTGTTGACAGACAAGGCGCTGCCGAGTCGGATGAAGAATGGAGGGGAGGCGAAGAGGGGAAATGAGAAGCCATTGCCACACCGGCCGTCGACGTGGTTAGAGGGGCTACCTCCGCTGATCCTGCGACACAGCGCGGTGGACCTGCGTGTTCTGGACCTGAGCTACTGCACAAAGCTGACGGACGAAGGGATCGAGGGGGTGCTGGTGCACGCGCCGTCGCTGCACACGCTGTCGCTTGCGGGGTGCACAAACTTGACTGACCGGAGCGTGGAGAGCATCTGCAAGCTCGGAGTACAACTGGGCGCGGTGACGTTGGCGCACGTGTGGCGGGTGACGGACGCGGGGATGATGAAGCTGGCGCGAGCGTGCGTGGGGCTCAAGTCGGTGGACGTTGCATGTAAGGGGTCCACGCGATGTCGAGCGCGTTACTTTACTGACGCGCGTGCGCAGTCTGCCGACAGTTGACAGACCTGACCGTGTTCGAGTTGGCCGAGCTGGGATGTCTGCATCGACTTGTGCTGGTGCGGGTGCCCAGGTTGACTGACAATGCGATCTACCACCTCAGCGAGCACGCACGGTCGCTGGAACGGTTACATTTGTCGTACTGCGACCGTATCACGCTCAAGGCGATCCATCATCTATTACGACGCGCGACGAGACTAAACCATCTGACCGCGACGGGCGTGCCAGCAGCACGACGGATGGGCTTAAGTCGGTTCTCGGACCGTCCACCGGACGTGAGCATCGTGTCATTTCCTTTTGCGGCGCTGACGCATTATCGCATCACAGACGCTGGACGAGGACCAGAAAGGGGCGTTTCGGGTATTTAGCGGGCCGAATGTGCCGGCTCTGCGACGGTTTTTGGACAAGGAGACATTGCGGCGCGAGCGGGCCGAGGCACAGAACATTCCATTCGTCGCACGATCGGATGACGAATTGGGCTTGTATTGATCGAGATGACGTCAGAGATCTAGATTGGAATTTAACTCGCCTCCGCCCATCTTTGGTTGACCACCACTGTCATGCACGACGAGGACGAGGACGAGGACATTCAAAGGCGGTCTCACGCGCTCGCTGAACTCGTCGACACGGAACTCGCTTATCTCGCAGACCTCCGCATCCTCGTCTCCGTACGTACACTTTTCTCTTCTT
>JBBPKA010000219.1:0-33272 GCA_038088995.1 Guyanaporus albipodus
AGGACCTTCTTGCAGACGACCGGGACGATGATGCCGCCGACGATGACCGTATGCGTGCGAAACGTGAGGAACCCCGGTACAAAGGCGACGATGATAGGGACGAGGATGTGCGTCTGACGGTGCTCTCGCCCTCCGGGGAGCGCGTGGGGCTAGGGGACGACAAGGAGGAGGACGCCATGCCGCACCTCCTACTGGACGGCTTTTGCCCGCCAGGGATTGAGCAGGTGTTCGAGGCCGAGTCGGGCAGCACGGGCGGGTACGTGCGCGCGCGGAGCAAGCTGAGCAGGGAGGAGCGGATCCGTCTCGTCAGGGCCAAGCGGGAGAGCGCCGGACGCGCATCGAGACCAGGGCATGACCCACTCGGCAGCGGTGGTTCCCCCGACGCCGAGCCCAGTCCCGATATAGACGCGAATGTCGACTCTGACCCACACACGCAGTGGGGCCCTGGCGGAGACGTCGTGCAGGAACTCAAGGACGTGATTTGGAAAGTGGGCGAGCGCCGTCGACAGATGTCTGAGAGGAGTCAGCTGCAGACGGACGTCGTATCCAGTCTCGCCAACTCTGGCGCGACCGGCGTTGTGGAGGGTTTGTTGTCGTGATCCCTATGGCTCTCTCTCTCTCTCTTTGTTTATTTTCGCCGTTCCGCTTCTCTTCAGTGCGTGTATATATCGGTCTCTGTCTTGTCCGCATCAGACTTGGCCCTAAGCCTTAAGCCTTCTCGCCCCTGGGTTCGTCTACCTACATATTATGTCCATTACCGTGGCTTTTTTTTCTTTACTCCACGTAACGTCACTCTTGATACGCACACGGTGCTCGACCGTAATTTATTTGCATCGAACACACTGAGCCAGCCACTTGGTTCCGACGAGGACCGCGTTCGGGTCCGACCATCACGGGTTCCTCCTACCTCCCCACTTTCCGAAACCGTATAGCCGTATGTACATGTGAAGGTCGAATACATCCCATATCTGCATCAGACGATTGATCATGGTGGTGAACCTTGGGCAGAGTGCTCACCGAAGCACCTCTTACTGATCTTGCTTCACTACTCGCTACGCTGCAAAAGTTGCATAGCTTAAACGATGTTCCCAACATAGTCATCTCTTCTATTCCACTGGCCAAACTCTCAATCTCAACCCCACATTACACACCCAACCAATCAATCTGCACGTGAAGACGAGGATCCCGAAGGACAACCTTTGTCTACTGTCTATGCTGATTGTGTCAAGCTCATCCCAGGCCAGTTCATGGGTGTTGGAGATCTGTTTTCAGCTCTTGTTGGTAACTACCATCTGCCTCAAGGTGGCACGTCCCCATCCCATCTGGTCCCCACAGTGCCATATTTGTCTCTCGCACATGCAGCGTCTCACTCTCTTCCCAGAACACATGTCATTCTCACTCTCACACATAAGTCTGCGTCCGCCTTATCCCTTTCCTTGACGGATGACGAGCTGGACGCCCGTGAACCAGGAGAATGACTGGTAGAGAGCTGAGAGTTATTCAAGGACAGTATATATTTCGACGTAAGAAGTGGAAACAATCAGGTCGAAGTGATGGTGTTTGGTTGTGTCACAAGCAGATCAGAGGAACAATGTTCACATCTCTGGTGATGTACTTACTGGTGCACAACCAGCACTGCTTCAAAAACAAAAGCTACTCAGTTGGGAAGGGAATTAAATTTATTCCTAATTTATCTGGATCTGAACAGTGAGCAAGTGCAGGACTACTGATCTAGATAGTGCATTCGTTATGTTGCCTTCTTTGAAGAGTTTTATGAGTATATGTGCAGTCCACATGAAGATAGGCAGAGATTCGATCGGACACGGCCGTCTCGATGAACGCTTACAAGACCCTGATGTGCACGGCTGATCATGGATATCTCGGGTCATCCAAAGTTGAACCAAAATGTAGAGCATCGATCATCAAGAACTCACACCAAAGGTCACACCGGCACTACTGTGAAACTCAAATTACAACTTACTATTGTAAGAGACTGGCAGTGACCTCACCAGAGGATGATGGTTCTTTATATGTCATTCTCACCTGGTACCCAACCTGAATTAGTTTGGCAGTCTGGCACAGGAACAGAACCCCTGGACTTGACAACTATGTAAGTAGCAAAAGCTTGCTGATGTAGTGTTTAGGGTCTGATGCAAGGGTCAGCAAATGGAATTAGCAATGCTATTGCACACCATGAAACATGAAAGACCTTGCTGAATAAAGCTTTTGGTAGAAATCATAAGGCCAGTTAGAAAGTGGCATCTGAAACTTTGAAGACCATGACTTTAATATTTCCACAGTCAGTGCCTTTCAATAGAGTTTGTATCAGCCAAATACTAACTATGGGGCTGAACTACAAACTAAATGAGCTTTAATCAATCCAAGCCAAACTGGAAATCCACCATGGCTAGCAGTAGATAGAACTAGACCATGGTCTATAGAGAAACTATGTGATATGAGAACAATATGAACTACTTCTATCTTGAAGAAATATATACTATATTGCATATGACCTAGAGTGCCAAACTATAGCCACTTAGTTACTGGGCCTATACAAACTTAATAGTGGCTATGATTTCTGGCCCTAAATTAGGCTTATTGAAATGGCCAACTTACTACTTGGATCTTAGTTGACTCCAAGGGCAATATTAGTTGTCAGCTAATAAGACAATAGGTAGGAACTCTAAAGATAAGTTAACCTGAGTCAAGATATCCAGGGAATCTGTCACTATATCTCCAGATAGTGGGAATAACCCAATAGGAAGTGAAAGAAACTCCAAGGAAGACAAGACTAGAGAGAACACTTCCAGTTTGGCCATCTTATATACTATTCAATTAGAACTCCAAAGCAGAGCTTGAATTACATGAGGGCAGGTAAATAGATAACTGGATCATATCCTATTGGTCAGAGATAACTAATCTAACACTTGCATATGGTACATGATAAGAATGTCTTATATCATTGGCTTGACAAAGTGAGGCTATGTTGCTGATTGAGCAATGAATCAGTGCTGTACTTTGATAAGTCATTATCTTGAGATAAAGGCTGTGCCTGGATTGAAGGTATGATATTATAGATAAGTGATAAGAGATAAGAGTCTAGATTATTGGCTATGTTGATGAATCTAGACTTGTGATGTTATTGGTGACATCATGGATCTGGATGTTCATCATGTGACTTGTCATGTGATGTGGCTGTGTAAGTCACATGACCTGTGGAGACTTGAGTTGAAGAAAATGAAAAGGAGAGTATGGAGAAAATAGTGGAAAAATAGAAATAAAATAAGGGAAATATATAGTATTTGTAACACTTATGGAAATGATTTTTACCAAGACTGGCATGTATTAAGGGCTGGAATTCAATATTCAATTTAGACAAGCATTAGTAACCATAACTCATAATCTGGCAGTTTTATGCAGAGACTTCTTATTAATTCTTGAATTAGACTTTTACTTTCCATATCTGAATAAAACTAGGATCTGTGTTATTCTTTTATCTTGTAAGCCATTGCATTATATTTGTTCACATTTCTGATTACCTGTCTAATCACTATATAGTATAAAATTCAATATAATTTTCACTACTTTTTTCTTGAAATTAAATTACAATTTAATTTGGCTCTTTTTGTCCACAGTGGAAAGTTAGTCTTATATTGTAAATGAATTTCATATATGACAGTAATTTCTAATACTAATAACCAGTATAGATTCTTGCTTGACATTTGCACTTTTGGCCTGATAGGATATTGTTTTTACAAGCTCCATTAGGAATCACAAGAACTCTGATATTTACCACTGCTTCATTTTCTGGTTTGCAATATTGAGTATATTTAATCAATAAAGAATCTTGTTTTAAACTCTAATCATTGTTCAGCTGTTATATTTTACATAGTAATGTTCATTAAGCATTACTTTAGACAATCTAAGCTTTAACATGTCATAGGTGAATATAATCTATAACATGGCCAGTTTCATCTACTTATAAGTATGTATCATACTTATTTATATTTTTTTTTACTGAATGCTACTGTTATGATAGATCTAGATAGGGCCTAGCATAGTCTTTTGTTAACAAAGATACAAGAGTCAGAAAGATATATTTCTAGATTAGAGTTTCAAGATGATAGTATTAGATACAGCTATTTATTGACAAGTACTTGCCAGAGTCAAGGATTTGTCCTATGATAAGTAGATAAGGAGTTCAAAGATTTGAAAACAGGTCTAGGGGTTTGCTAGGCTGGATGAGAGTTTAGAGGAGCAGTCACTTAGGATAGATTAACAATCATAAAGAGGTATATTTCAATATATTAACAAATATAGAAGAGGTTAAGATACAAAAACAAGAATAAAAGAGAAGAACAAGAGTAAAGAACTGGACTAGAAAGGAAAGGTGAATTTATGTATCTCATGATATAGCAAGTTTAGAGCAGGTATGGAATAAAATGACTAACTTACTATATAGATTTTGGCTAGACTCCATAGAGGAATATTAGTAGTTCTAATAAGACAATTGCCTAGGATTGCTGAAGTAAGCAAAATCTAAGTCTAGAGTGTCCAGAAAATCTATCACTAACCTCCAATAGTAGGAATACTTCTATAATTGAAATGGCCAACTGACTATTTAGATCTTATTGAACTCCAAAGAGCAAATTGGTGCTTGCAATAAGACAATAGGCTAGGAATGCTAAAGTAAGTATTAACCTGAGTCCAGGTGTCCAGGAAATCTACCACTATATCTTTAGACCGTGGAGATTATCCAATAGAAAGTGAAAGAAACTTCAAGAAGAACAAGTCTAGAGGAGATATCTTTTGTTTGGCCACCTTATATACTATTCAATTAGAACTCCAAAGTGGAGCTTTAATGTACATTAGAGTAGGTAATAGATAACTGGATCATATTCTATTGGTCAAAGATAACTAATCTAACTCTTGTATATAGTACAAGATAAGAGTAACTTGTGCCATTGGCTTGACAAAGTAGGGCTGTTGGTTGCTGACTGAGCAATGAGTTACTATCTTGAGATAAGGGTTGCACTGGAGTTGAGGATATAATGTCATAGATAAGCAATAAAAAATAAAAGTCTAGATTGTTGGCTGTGTTGATGGATTTGGGCTATGATATCATGATGACATCATAGATCTAGATGTGCCCATTATGTGACTTGTTGTGTGATGTGGCTGTGTAAGTCATGTGACCTGTGAAGATTTGAGTTGAAAAGAATAAAGAAAAAAATAAAGGAAAAATAATAGAAAAATAGAAATAAAATAAGAAAGATATGTAGTGTTTATAATACTATTTCTTTTTAGAGATCAACTTCTAGGTGATCAAAAGGAAGTATTGACCATTTAGGAATTAGTTTTTCACAATAGTAAAAGAGATCATAAAATTATATTTCAGCCATGTGAAGTTAATGTAGTACATTTGAATATGACTTGTGAAACTTGGCTATTGTATCATATCTGTCTTTGAGATTTGTAGCTGGTTTCCATGTGTGTTCATATTCTTTGTATTCTTTCTAATAGACAAGGTATTCAAAGCATTTGCCCTTAAATCTTGAATCAATAATATATTCCACTTTATATTGTTCTTTATAATCTTTTATGACCAGAACTGGTTTAGATTTGAATGTAGATTGGCCTATAAAACATTCTTTGTATAGTTTGATGTGTGATATATTTACAAATGGGTGAATCATTGATGTGGGCAATCAAAGTCTAGATATTATTATGAATACTATATATCTCTATTATTTTATTTTTTTTTTATTTTTTTTTTCTTGTCTTTTTATTCTTTTTAACTTGAGTTTTCACAAGTCACATGATGGACATGTCCAGACTATGGACTATTCTAGACTTATGATGTCATGATGACATCATACTCCAGACCCATTAAATATAGCCAACAGCTTAGACTTTTATCTTTTATCTTTTATTGCTTATCTATGATATCATACTCTCAATCCTGGGTACAACTTTTATCTTAGGATAGTGACTTATTATAACTCACTATAACTCAGCTCTAAGTTATTGCTTATTCAGCAATCCATAGCCCTGCTTTATTAAACCAATGGCACAAGTTACTCTTATCTTGTACTATATACAAGAGTTAGATTAGTTATCTCTGACCAATAGAATATGATCCAGTTATCTATTACCTACTCTAATGTACATTAAAGCTCCACTTTGGAGTTCTAATTGAATAATATATAAGGCAGCCAAACTAAAGATGTTTCTTCTAGTTTTGTTCTTTTTGAAGTTTTTCTCATTTTCTATTGGATGATCTCCACTACTGGATGTATAGTGGTGTTACAAATGCTATATATTTTCCTTATTTTATTTCTATCTTCTCACTATTTTTTTCTAACTCTTTTCTTTATTCTTTTCAACTTGAATCTCTATAGGTCATGTGACTTACACAGCCACATCACATGACAAGTCACATGATGGACAAGTCCAGACCTATGACATCATCATGATATCACAGCCCAGATCCATCAACATAGCCAATAACCTAGACTTTTATCTCTTATTGCTTATATATAATATTTTTTTTTAGTTCTAATTTTTATTAGGACAAGACTTGACTTTACTTCCCTCTATCCCTGGGCTTATCCTTTATCAGGACAAGTTCCATCATTGTTAAGGCATATTATCTTTAATACTCATTCCATCCTCTAATAACTATATTAGCTATCAACTAGTATAATTTGATGCAGATTTAAGACAAGACTGACACTTGCTGATACTAGTGTCTATCCTCTCACAAGTTATCTTTGATGCATTTTACACCAGAAACATTAAATGGAAAGTTCTGGTTGTAGTTATAAAGGAGAAAGATATTCTTTTTATCTGGTATTGACTATTTGTATATAGCCATTAGAAAATAGCTAAGACTACCAGCTGAGTAAAGAATTCCACCAGGTCATAGAAGATTATCAAAAAGTTAAGCCTTGCTTCTCACCCATCCCTTCAGATATTGATCCAAATAATATTAAATTTGAAGACTATGAGCAGCAAATTGCTTGCTCACTACCACCACTAGTACATGAACAAATGCCTAACTGGCCTAACTGGTTTAGCCACTTACCAGCATATTTTATCTCTAAGAGATTATTGACACCTCTTGTCCAACAAATAAATTAATACCCCATGAGAACAGCCCCACACTTTATATCACAACTACCATCCATCAATAACTATCTCAACATCTTTATTCTATTTTTAAAATGGCCAACTTACTATTTGAATTTTACTAGACTCCAAAAGGCAATATCAGTTGAGTGCTAATAAGACAATAGGCAGGAATGCTAAAGTAAGCATTAATCTAAGTCCAGGTATCCAGAAAATCTACCACTATATCTTTAGACAATGAAGATTATCCAGTAGGAAATGGAGGAAACTTTAAGGAGGATAAGACTGGAGGAGACATCTCCAATTTGGCCATCTTATATACTATTCAATTTAAACTCCAAAGCAGAGCTTGAATTACATGAGGGCAGGTAAATAGATAACTGGATCATATTCTATTAATTAGAGATAGTTAACCTAACCTTTGTATATGATATGAAATAAAAGTGACTTGTGCCATTGGCTTGACAAAGTGAGGCTATGGCTGCTGACTAAGTGATGACTTAGGGCTGAGTTAGAGTGAGTCAGGATGAGTCACTATCTTGAGATAAGGATTGCACTGGAGTTGAAGATATAATGTCATAGATAAATAATAAGAGATAAAAGTCTATGTTATTGGCTGTATTGATGGGTTTGAATTATGATGTCATGATTATGTCATGGGTCTGGATGTGCCCATCATGTGACTTGTCATGTGACCTGTGGAAACTTGAGTTGAAGAAAATAAATAAATAAATAGGAGAAAAATAATGGAAAAATAGAAATAAAATAAGGAAGATATATAGTATTCATAACAATTCCAAAGGAAAGGCAAAGAGAGATTCTTAAAATATATGCTGAAAAAGCCTGATAGATTAGAGCTTGTATAGTATAAATAGAAATCAATCTCATTCCAAGATCTACACAAAAATAATCTTCTATTGAAGAAGAAATTCTAAACAAAGATAAATAAACTTTACATTTGTATTCCTTTTTATATTCCTTACCCTCCTTTTTTGCTTTACAGCTATTATTGTTTCTATCATTTTTAAGAATGGAAACCAACTTGTTTCCATTTGTTTTTCTTTCAAAGCTCCAAATCACATATATAGATTTACTATTGAATCACTGGTACTTGTTGATCTCAATATTGCCAACAATTCATAGAATAACAATGATAACAATGATTGGTGATTGATGAATATCATTCTAATCATTGTTCTCTTCTTTATTGTTATTCTTTTTGTTATCTCCCTCATTACATGCATTCAACACATTTACCAAGAAAATTAAGATCTCAAATCATACTCTTTTTAAAATATAGAGATCTCTCCCTTCTAAATCCCATCTAGAGCATTGGTGACTGACTGGCCATCAATTCACACCAACTTTGTCATCCTCTTATATTCTATGATATACACCAAGAGATATATACAGATATAGTAGTTATCTATTAGATAAAGTGCTAACTTACTTGAGTTAATATATATCCTCACCCATTTACTTACCATGTCTAATCTTGTCTCATCCACCACTTCTACTGGTGTAGCTCACATTATTCAACAAAAATAGGTAGCTATTTCAACTGTTCTACAAAATGCTGAATAGCAATTCAATTAAGTCAACACCAAAAGGACTCAACTTAAAGATGATCTAAGAGCTGCTACAAACCAACTAGTAGAAGCAGTTACTGCTCAATGTGAAGCTGAGAACCAGTCTAAGCAACTCTTTAGTCTTCACCAATAGATAGAAACTAGAATATAAAATCAAGATCCTCAATTATTTGCAAGATCCTCAAAAATAGAAATATTTTTAGACTCTGAAACCTATGATGGATTCCCATCAAAGTTCACAGAATGGTGGATCAAAATAAAAGCATAAATAGATTGCAATCCAAAGCAATTCACAATGCAAATACTAAATGCAATTGAATCAGAATACTTTAACACTGAAGTCAATATTAAAGCATGTGCCTATATAATTATATTAAGACTTAAAGGATTCAAAGGATTACACTTTGCTAAAACAAAATTGCCAAATTGATAGATCAAACTTCTGAACTAACAACTTGGTGATACCTTATAAGGAAAATTGAAGAAATTTTCTGACTTCAATTATAAAAAGATTGGGCAACTTGAGAGATCAGTCATTTCAGACAAGATTGTCTCTCAATCAATATATTTGTATTGAAATGGAAAATTCTCTTCATCCAATTTGATATTTCAGATCAATTTGGAGTTTGGTTATTGGAAAAATATATAAGAAAAGACATCATAGAAGAGATGTTTCAAACCAAGCAACAAAAGAATACAGTTGAAGATATGGTACAAGTCATTTAACAAATTAGTTAAACAAAAGAAGAGTATCATCTCTTCTCCTCTCCAAAGAAATTTTCTTCATATTAATCCAGACATAATGAATATGCTATGAATATCAATACATTAGAAATTCCAAAATGCTACAATTGCAAAAAAGAAGAACATTAGACAGATAGGTACTCAAAAGAATGTTGTATATATCACAAGATAGGAATACATTCACATTTTTGCAAGTTTTATTCAATAAACAGATCAAAGTTCACAAAAGAACTAAGATTGAAAAACAAGTTGATTTCTACTCCTCAGAATCTAAATATATTCTATCAGGACAGCAATCTATCATCAACACTAATATTCAAGTGGCAATATCTTTAAATACCTCTAAAAGAATTACTTCTAGAAGTGGACTAGCTATTAAATCTAGAATTCACATCAGTACAGGAGTTATAGATTTAGATTACTGAGTTGACCTCATGATTCTGTTAATGAATTAAGAAACAGAAACATTCAAAGTAAACCCAAGTGATTGCATTACACAATTTATTCTAGAAAAAATCCACTCTCTTGAAGTAGTTGAAATAGCTAAGCTACCTCCAATAAAAAGAATAGACAAAAATTTTGGATCCATAGAAATTAATCTAGGCACATCCCCCTTGGAAGATCTCAAGATTAGATTCTTTGAAAAGTAAGATATTATTATGCCTATCCAAATTGCTCCCCTTAGATTCCATTATTGATTTATCAAAGCCTTTGTACTTCCAGAGAGTGAAGCCAATACTATATTTGTTGATCACACATGGACTAAGAAAATTCAATTACCCCTTAAATATTATAAATGCTATATATCTTCTTTATTTTATTTCTATTTTTCCACTATTTTTTCTTTACTTCTTGTCTCATTTCCTTCAACTTGAGTCTTCACAGGTCATATGACTTACACAGCCACATCACATGACAAGTCACATGATGGACACACCCAGACCCATGCCATCACCAATAACATCATAGTTTAAATCCATCAATACAGCCAATAATCTAGATTTTTATCTTTTATCACTTATTTATAATATTATATCCTCAATCCCAGCACAGCCTTAATCACAAGATAATGACTCATCAAAGCACAGCACTGACTCATTGCTCAGTCAGCAGCTCAGTCAGCAGCTCAGTCAGCAGCCACAGCCTTGCTTTGTCAAGCCAATAGTACAAGCTGCTTCTATTATGCACTATATGCAAGGGTTAGATTAGTTATCTCTAATCAATAGGATATGATCCAGTTATCTATTTACCTGCCCTCATGTAATTCAAGCTCTGCTTTGGAGTTCTCATTGAATAGTATATAAGGTGGCCAAACTAGAGACATTCTTCTTAGTCTTATTTTCCTTGGAATTCCTTTCACTTTTTACTGGGTTATCTCCACTATCCAGAGGTTTAGTGATGGATTCTCTGGACACCCTAACTCAGGTTAATGCTTACTTTAGTATTCCTTGTCTATTATCTTATCAGCAAGTGACCAATATTGCCTTTGGAGTCTCATAAGATCCAAGTAATAAATTGGCTATTTTATTAAATAACTTTCAAAACACATAAAGATCTACAATGTAGATGGAATTCTAAATTCTACAGGTAATATTACCCATGCAGTAGAAATCTTCATAGATTATTAAGGATATTGTGAATATATTACTGCCAAAGCCATTGACTTAGGAAAACACCAATTTATTCTTGATTATATATGATTTAAATGCCATAACTCAGAAATGGATTGGACAACCAAAATTGTCAAATTGTCAAGATAACCAATATCATAAAATCAAAAAAGTTAAATTCCTTGGAATGTAAAACAGCCAACTTACTTTTTGGATCTTGCCAGACTCCAAAGGTAATATTAGTCAAATGCTAAATAAAACAATAGGCTGGTGGCACTGAAGTAAGTGTTAACCTAAGTCCAGTTGTCTAGAGAATCTGCCACTATATCTCTGGACAGTGAAAATTATCTAATAGAAAGTGAAGGAAACTCCAGGAAGGACAAGACTGGAGAGAACATCTTTAATTTGGCCACCTTATATACTATTCAATTAGAACTCCAAAGTGGAGCTTAAAAGTATATTAAGGTAGATAATAGATAACTGGATCATATCCTATTGGTTAGAGATAACTAACCTAACCCTTACACATGGTGTAGGATAAGAGTAACTTGTACTATTGGTTTGACAAAGTAGAACTATGAGTTGCTGAGTGGGCAATGAATCAGTGCTGTGCTTTGATGAGTTGTTATCTTAAGATAAAGATTGCACCAGGATTAAGAATATAATATCATAAATAAGTGATAAGAGATAAAAGTCTAGGTTATTGGTTGTATTAATGGATTTGGACTATAATGTTATAATGATATTATAGATCTGGACTTGTCCATCATGTGACTTGTCATGTGATGTGGCTGTGTAAGTCACATGACCTATGGAGACTTGAGTTAAAGAAAATAAAGAGGGGAGTAAAGAAAGAATAGTGGAAAAATATAAAAAAATAAAGGAGATATGTAGTGTTTATAATAGAATGATTATAAATAAGCATGAAATCAAAATGAACAACTTGAAAGTGAAAGCTATCCTTGAATGGCCAACACCTTCTATATTAAAACTATCAAAAGCTTTCTTGGCCTAGTTAATTTCTACTAACACTTCATCAATAGATATTTCAAACTTATAAAACCACTTATAGATTTAACCAAGAAAGACACACCATTTGCTTGGACAGAATAGCAAAAACTGGCCTTTAATACACTGAAATAAAAATTCACCACAACTCCAGTCCTTACATATCCTAACATAGATATACAATTTCATCTAGAGACCAATATCTTAGACTTTGCATCAGGTATAGTACTTTCTATTTAGATAAATAATAAATAGCACCCAGTCACATATTTCTCATATTCCTTTAATCCTGTAGAGTACAACTATCTTATAGCAGATAAAGAAATGCTTAGTGTCATCAGAGCATTAGAATAATGGCAACATTACCTTGAAAAAGTACATCAAGAATTTAAAATCTGGAATGATCACATAAACCTCCAATGGTTTATGCAACATCAAAATCTAAATCAAAGACAAGCAAGATGGATCCAGTATCTATCAAGATTCAATTTCAAATGGATCCACAAGGCAGAAACTCAAATGGTAAAAGTAGACATTTTATCCAAAAGAGAAGACTATGCTGATGGAATAGATCAAGGCAATTAAGGAATCCAGATCATTTCTGATTTCATGATCAAGACAGTTCAAATTGACATAGATAATAAATTCATTTTAGAAGAAGTCTCAAAAATAAAAAAACTCCATTATAACAATAATAACAAACTTATCATATTGAATGAGCATGACCTCAAAATGGAAATCCTTCAATTATATGATGATATCCCAATCACAGGATATCTAGATTATAACAAAACACTAGAATCTATCCAACAATCATATACATAGCTATATCTCTTCACATTTGTAAAAGATTACATTTCATACTATGATTGAAATGGCCAACTTACTACTTGGATCTTAGTCAACTCTAAAAGCAATATCAGTCATTCACTAATTAGACAATAAGTAGGGGGCACTGAAGTAAGCATTAACCTGAGTTAAGGTGTCCAGGGAATCCATCACTATATCTTTGAACAGTGGAGATTATCCAGTAGGAAATGGAAGAAACTTCAAGAAGAACAAGACTGGGGGAAGACACCTCTAATTTAGCTACCTTATATACTATTCAATTATAACTCTGAAGCGGAGCTTGAATTACATGAGGGCAGGTAAATAGATAACTAGATCATATTCTATTGGTTAAAGATAACTAATCTACCCCTTGCATATGGTATATGATAAGAGCATTTTATGCCATTGGCTTGATAAAGTGAGGCTATGTTGCTGACTGAGCTGCTAACTTAGCAATGAGTTAGTGCTATGCTTTGATGAGTCATTATCTTGAGATAAGGGCTGTGCCTGGATTAAGGATATGATATGATAGATAAATGATAAGAGATAAGAGTCCAGGTCACTGGTTGTATTGATGGATCTAGACTATGATGTCAGGAGTCTGGATGTTCATCATGTAACTTGTGGAGACTTGAGTTGGAGAGAATGAAGTGAGGAGTAAGGGAAAAATAATGAGAAAATAGAAATAAAATAAAAGAGATACATAGCATTTGTAACAATGATTACTCTACATAATTCAAAAATTCAAACCTTGCAACACTGGAAAACTTCAACCACTTCCAATACTCAATGGATCCTGGCAAGATATCTCTATTTATTTTATCACAGATCTACTAGAATCTAATAGATATAATGCTATTTTAGTTGTAGTTGATAGATTTTCAAAGGAAATAGAATTTGTGCCCTACAACAAAACAATTACTATATTAAAAATAGCAAAGCCATATCTTGCAGATATATAAAAGATCCATGGCCATAATAATCTTGGATAATGGACCACAATTTACTTCACATATTATGAAAGATTTATGTAAAAGGCTCAGAATTATGCCAAAACTTTTCAGTCTTTTATCCACAAGCAGATGAACAAATCAAATGAATAAATCACAACCTTCAACAATACCTTGTATCTTCACATTAGAAAAACAACACAAATGGATTGAATAATTATCAATTATACAATTCTCATACAACTCAAAGAGGCAAACTTCTATATAGTAGGTATTCTTCAATGTCACACATTTCTATATTCCTTGACTTTGATTCAAACAACACCAGTCCAAAGCACCAGCTACTAATGACTTTATTGATTAGATTAGAGATATAGTTGAATAAGTTAAAGAAAATTTGATGAAAGCACAAATCTGAATGAAAGCTCAAGCAGACAAATATTGCTCAAATGCACTACAATATAATATTGGCAATAAAGTCTAGCTTTCAACCAAAAATCTAAAATTATCACATACATCATACAAATTAATGGAATGATGGATTGGACTATATGATATCATTGATATCAAAGGATCTAACACCTACAAACTCTGTCTTTCTTCATCAATGAAGATTCATCCAGTTGTAAATATATCATACATCAAAGCATACAAAGAACACCTTCATGGTCAACTTACATTCAAATCTAGACCAGTTTTGGTCATAGAAGAATATAAAGAACAATATGAAGTAGAATATATTGCTAATTCAAGATTCAAAGGCAAATGCCTCAAATATCTTGTCCACTGGAAAGGATATGAAGATGATGAATACACATGAGAACCAGCTGCCAATCTTAAAAACACACCAGATATAGTAGTCAAATTCCACAAGTCATAATCAAGTATACCACAATGACTTTGAATATCAAAAGCACAATTCTTTGACATTTTCTACTATTGTGGAAAATCAATTCTTGAATAGTTGATACTTCATTTCAATCACCTGTAAGTCAATCTTTAAAAAGAGGATTGAAACAGTCAACTTACTATTTGAATCTTGCTAAACTTCAAAGGCAATATTAATCAAGTGTTGAATAAGACAATAGGCAGGAATGCTGAAGTAAGTGTTAACCTGAGTCCAGGTATTCAGGGAATCTGCCACTATACCTCTGGACAGTAGAGATTATTCAATAGAAAGTGGAGAAAACTCCAAGAAGGACAAGACTGGAGAGAATACCTCTAGTTTGGCTGTTTTATATACTATTCAATTAGAACTCCAAAGTGGAGCTTAAAAGTACATTGGGGTAGGTAATATATAACTGAATCACATTCTATTGGTCAGAGATAACTAACCTAACCCTTGCATATGATATATAATAAAAGTGATTTGTGTTATTGGCTTGACAGAGCAAGGCTATGGCCACTGATTAAGTGATGGCTCAGAGCTAAGTCAAAGTGAGTCATGGTGAGTCACTATCTTGAGATAAGGATTGCACCAGGATTGAGGATATGATATTATAGATAAGTAATAAAAGATAAAAGTCTAGATTGTTAGCTATGCTAATGGATCTAGGCTTGTGATGTCATGATGACATTATGGGTCTGGATGTGCCCATCATGTGATGTGGCTGTATAAGTCACATGACCTGTGGAGACTTGAGTTGAAGAGAATAAAGAGACAAGTAAGGAAAAAATAGTGGAAAAATAGGAATAAAATAAAAGAGATATTATAACAATAAGTCTGACTTGAAGGCAACCTAATAATAGCTGCTCAACAATTAGCTGATGTAGTTACTACTCAACAAAAAGCTGAGAACTACTCAAAGCAACTTCTTGGACTTTATAAATGGGCAGAAACAACAAATCTTAATTAAAAACCACAGCCATTCACAGGATCTTTAAAAATAGAAGTATTTTTAGACTTTGGAATCTATGATGAATCCCCATCAAAATTCAAAGAATGGTGGACTAAAATCAAGGCATAGATAGATTGCAATCCAAAGCAATTCTTCATTCAAATCCCAAATACTTTTGAACCAGATTAATTCAATATCAAAGTCAAAATCAAAGTGTATGCCTATGCAATTCTATCAAGACTAGAAGGATTCAAAGGTTTACACTTTGCTAAAAATGAAATTACTAAACTTGTAGATCAGATATTTGAACTCACAAGCTGGTGATGCCTTATAAAAAAGATTAAAGAAATCTTCTAATCTCAATTATAAAAGGATTGGACAATCCAAGAGATTAGTCAATTCAAACAAGATTATCTCTCCACTGATGCATTCACATTGAAATGGTAAACCCTCTTTACCCAATCTGATATCCTAGATATATTCAGAGTTTGGTTGTTAGAAAACAATATAAGCAAAAACATCATAGAAAATATATTCCAAATCAAACAACAAAATAATATGGTTGAAAACATGATATAGATCATTTAACAAATTAACCAAACAAAGGAAAAGTATTGCCTTCTCTCCTCTTCAAAATTTTTTTCTTCATATCAATTCAGACATGATGAATATGCTATGAATATTGATGTACTAGAAATTGCAAAATGCTACAACTGCAAAGAAGAAGAATATTGGGCAGACAAATGCTCAAAAGAATGTCACATATATTACAAGACAGGAAGACATTCATATCTTTGCAAGTTTTATCCAATGAATAGATCAAAGTTTGTGAAAGAACTTAGATTAAAAGATAAGTTCAAAGATAAGGACAGAATATTCAAGAAATCTAGGAAAATTTGAGTCTTAGATATGGATTCAGAATCCAACTCTAAATGAAAAGACTCTGAGTCTTCAGAATTAAAAGATGAAGATCTTCTCCATGATATTAGAGGCATTAACTACAAATAAATGAAAGTCTTCTTCTTTAATATGAAAGATTCCAAACAAAAGGAAAAAGCCTCTCAGACTTAAATTTTTGAAATATTTAAATCTGTAAAACCACTGCTAAAAAACCTATGCAAATTCCTTTATCTTTGAAACTACCAATTCAAAAAACATCAGAAAATGCAAAAATTCCAACTCACAGATCAGAACATACCACAGGCCTAGATCTTTATTCATCCAAATCTAAAGATATCTTACCAGGACAGCAATCTGTTATCAACACTAATATCCAAGTGGCAATACCTTTAGATACCTATGGAAGAATCACTCCTAAAAGTGATCTAGCAGTTAAATCTAGAATTCACACCAGTGTAAGAGTCATAGACTCTGATTATCAAGGTAAACTCATAATTCTGTTAATAAATCAAAAAATAGAAACATTCAAGATAAATCTAGATAATCACATCACATAACTTATTATAGAGAAAATCCACTCTTTCAAAGTAGTTGAAGTAGCTGAGCTACCTCCAATAAAAAAAGCAGACAAAAAATTCAAATTTACAAGAATCAATTTATACATATCCTCATCAGAAGCTCTCAAGATCAGATTCTTCTCAAAACAAGACATCATTATGCCTATCCAAATTGCTCTCCTTAAATTTCATTACCAATTTATCAAAGCTTCCATATTTTTAGACAGTGGTGTTAATATTATATTCATTGATTGAATATGGGTCAAGAAAATCCAATTACTTCTCAAACAGCTCCCAAAACCAATAAAAGTCTACAATATATATGGAACTCCAAACTCTGCTGGAAATATTAACCATGTGGTAGAAATCCTCATAGACTATCAAAAATATTGTGAATATGTCACTGCTAAAGTCATTAACTTAGGAAAATACCAGCTCATCCTTGGTCACACATGCCTTAAATATCACAATCCAGAAATTGATTGGACAACTAGAACAGTCAAGTTATTAAGATGTCCAATTGACTGCAACATGTTAAATGATAAATCCATATTTGTATGTCAAATTGAATCAGAAGAACAAGATTCAATTTAACATATACATATTCTCAAGAAAAAAAACTCTTTTAAGCCAAAGAAGACCCTAGTGGAAGAACTTATTCCAAAAGAATATTACAAGTATCTCTATATCTTTTTAAAGAAAGAATTAAAGCACATGCCCCTCAAGAAACCATGGGATTATGTAATAGATCTCAAGAATTTTTTTAAATCAAAGAAAGATCAAATTATTCCTCTATTTCCTGACAAACAACAAGAAATTATAGACTTTATTAACAACCAACTGTCAAAAGGATATATCAGATCTAGCAAATCTCTCCAAATATCACCAGTATTCTTTGTCCCAAAGAAAGATAAACAAAAAATAATGGTGCAAGATTACTATTATCCTAAAAAAACACACCATTAAAAACAACTATCCCCTACTGCTCATCTTCCAACTTGTTAATAAGCTTAAAGATGCAAAGCTTTTCACAAAAATGAATCTATGTTAGGGATACAACAATATATGCATTAAAGAAGGTGACAAATGAAAGGCTGCTTTTACATGCCATAGAGGATCCTACAAACCCCTTATAATGTTTTTTGAACTCTGCAACTCTCCAGCAATATTCCAAACCATAATGAATGAAATATTCACAGACATAGGTGCAACAATTGTCATCTATATGGATGACCTCATGATTTTCATGAAGATACATGACACTAAAGAATATAATAGAATAGTTTTTCAAGTTCTTAAACTCCTAGATGAGAATCACCTCTTTGTCAAACCTGAAAAGTATACCTTCAAGACCAAAGAAGTTGAATTTCTTAGAATAATCATAGATAAAAATGAAATAAAAATGAATAACATGAAAGTAAAAGCTATTTTAAAATGGCCAACACCTTCTACTGTCAAAGCTGTTAGAAATTTCCTTAGTTTAGCAAACTTTTACTGAAGATTCATTAACAAATATTCTAAACTCACAAGATCACTCATAGATCTAATCAAGAAAGACATATCATTTGTTTGGACAAAATTACAAGAACTGACCTTCAATGAACTCAAACAAAGATTCATCACAGCCCCAATTCTCACATACCCTAACATAGATGTATAGTTTCATCTAGAAACAGATGTCTTAGACTTTGCATTAGACATAGTGCTTTCTATTCAACAAAATGACAAATGGCATCCTATTGCATATTTCTCAGACTCTTTTAATCCTGCAGAATACAATTATTCTATAGTGAATAAATATATGCCTATTGTCATCAGAGCATTAGAACAATGGTAACATTACCTTAAAGGAGTATATCAAGAATTTAAAATATGGAATAATCATGTAAATCTTTAATGGTTTATGAAATGTCAAAATCTAAACTAAAGACAAGCAAGATGAATCCAATACCTATCAAGATTCAGTCTCAAATGGGTCTATAAGATAGGAACTGAAATGGCCAACTTACTATTTGAATCTTAATTGACTCCAAGGGCAATATCAGTCATTTGCTGATAAGACAATAGGCAGGGATGCTGGAGTAAGTGTTAACCTGAGTCAAGGTGTCCAGGGAATCTGTCACTATACCTCTGGACAGTGGAGATAATTCAGTAGAAAGTGGGAGAAACTTCAAGGAAAACAAGATTAGAAAGGATATCTTTAGTTTGGCTGTCTTATATACTATTCAATTAGAACTCTGAAGCAAAGCTTGAATTACATGAGGGCAGGTAAATAGACAACTGAATCATATCCTATTGATTAGAGATAACTAACCTAACTCTTGCATATAATACATGATAAGAGCATTTTATACCATTGGCTTGATAAAGTAAGGCTATGTTGCTGACTGAGCTGCTGACTGAGTGATAAGTCAGTGCTGTGCTTCAATAAGTCATTATCTTGAGATAAGGACTGTGCCTAGATTGAGGATATGATATTATAGATAAGTGATAAAAGATAAAAGTCTAGATTATTGGCTGTGTTGATGTATCTAGACTGTGATGTCATTGGTGACATTATGGGTCTAAATGTTCATCATGTGACTTGGCATGTGATGTGGCTGTGTAAGTCACATGATCTATGGAGACTCAAGTTAATGAAAATGAAGAGGAGTATAATTTCCTTTTTAAAGATCAACTTCCAGGCAATTGAAAGAAAATATCAATCTTTCAGATATTGGTTTTACAATGGTAGAAGATGTTAAAGAATTGTGCTTTGGTCATTCAAAGTTTTCAAGATACATTTGGCTATGACTTATGGAACAAAGCTACTGCATTAGGTATGTCTTTGAGATTGGCAGCTGGTTCCCATATGTATTTATCTTCTTCATAATCTTTCCAGTGGATGAGATATTCAAGATGTCTATTCTTGAATCTTGAATCTATGATGAATTCAACTTCATATTATTCTTTATGATCTTTGGTAATCAAAATTGGTCCTGATTTGAATAAAGATTGGTCTGTAAGGCATTCTTTATATGGTTTGATATATAATACATTTACAATTGGATGAATTTTCATTGATGATGGAAGGTGAAGTTTATAGGCATTGGTTCCTTTTATGTTGATGATATCATATGATTCAACCCATCATTTCATTAATTTTTGTGAAGTACAGGATAGTTTCAGGTTATTTGTTGAAAGCCAGACTTTATCACCAATAGCACATTGTGATACTATTGAGCAATGTTTGTCTGCTTGGACTCTTATTTGGTTTTGTGCTCTTGATAAATTATTTATGACTTGCTCAACTGTTTCTTTAATCTTTTCAACAAAATCATCAGCAGTAGATGCCTTTGACTGATGTTGTTCAAATTCAAGTTGAGGTGTATATAAATGTATAACATCAAAAGGTGCCTTTTATATTAAGGTTTGCCTTTTTGAACTATAAGAGAACTGCACAATTGGTAACCATTCAATTCATTTGTATTGCCTTTCTGATGTAAAGAAATGAAGATATTGTTGAAGGTTGTGATTTATTTGTTTTGTTTGTCCATCTGTTTGTAGGTGAAAAGCTATGAAAAGTTTTAGTGTAATTTCTAGCCTTTTGCACAAATCTTTCATAATATATGATATGAATTGTGGTTCATGATTTGAGATTATAGTTTAGGATAGGCCATGAATTTTCCAAATGTAATTGAGATAAAGTTTTGCTGTCTCAAGAGCCATTATGATCTTGTGACATGACATGAATTCTATTTCTTTTGAAAATCTATCAACTATAACCAAGATGGAATCATATCCATTGGATTTTGGCAAATTTGTAATGAAATCTGCTGAGATATCTTGCCATAGTCCATTAGAAATTGGAGGTGGTTGGAGTTTTCCTGGTGGTGCAAGGTTTGAGTCTTTGAATCATACACAGCAGTCACAGCATGAAATATAGTATTTTACAAATGTTGATAGATGTAGTCATGTATATGATTGTTGGATTAATTCTAAGGTTTTGTTGTAACCTGGATATCCTGCAATAGATATATCATAATATAATTAGAGGATTTCCAGTTTTAATTTATAATCATCTAGTATAATGAGTTTATGATTGTTATAATATGGTTCTTCTATTTTGGAGACTTCTTTTAAGATAAAAGTGTTGTTGGTTGTCATTTGAACTGTCTTGATCATGAAATCAGAAATAAGTTAGATTTCTTGATTATCTTGATCTATTCTGTCAGCATGGTCTTCTCATTTGAATAAAGCATCTGCTTTTATTATTTGAGTGCCTGCTTTATGGATCCATTTGAAGTTAAATCTTGATAGGTATTGGATCCATCATTCTTGTCTTTGGTTTAGATTCTAACATTTCATGAACCATTGGAGATTTGCATGATTATTCCATATTTCAAATTCTTGATATGCTCCTTCAAGATAATGTCACCATTGTTCCAGTGCTCTAATGATGCTGAGCATTTCCTTGTCTGCTATAGAATAGTTGTGTTCTGTAGAGTTAAAGAAGTAGGAGGAGAATATGACTGGATGCCATTTATTGTTTACTTGGATAGATAAGACTGTACCTAATGCAAAGTCTGAAGTATTTGTTTTGAGATGAAACTATATATCTATATTAGGATATGCAAGAGTTGGTGCCATGGTGAATCTCTGCTTGAGTTCATTAAAGGCTGATTCTTGTACTTGTGTCCAAGTAAATGGGATGTCCTTCTTGATTAGATCTATGAGAGGTCTTGCAAGTTTGGAATATCTATTGATGAATCTTTGATAGAAGTTCACTAATTCAAGAAAGCTTCTAATGGCTTTAATAGAGGAAGGTGTAGGCCATTCAAGGATAGCTTTCACTTTCATATTATCCATTTTCATTTATAGTCATTTTAGAAAATTCAACTTTTTTGATTTAAAAGGTATACTTTGTAGATTTGATAAAGAGGTTATTCTCATCTAAAAGTTTGAGAACTTGAAGAACTGTTTTGTCATGTTCTTTTATATAGTTGTTCTTCATAAAGATAATGAGGTTGTTACAAATGCTATATATCTTTCTTATTTTATTTCTATTTTTCCACCATTTTTTCCATACTTCTTTTCTTATTTCCTCCAACTCAAGTTTCCACAGGTCATGTGACTTACACAGCCACATCACATGACAAGTCACATGATGAACACCCAGACCCATAATGTCACCAATAACATCACAGTCTAGACACATCAATATAGTTAATGATCTAGACTCTTATCTCTTATCACTTATCTATAACATCATACCCTCAACCCAGACACAGCCCTTATCTCAAGATAATGACTCTTGAAGCACAGCACTGACTCATCACTCAGTCAGCAGCTCAGTTAGCAACATAGCCTTGCTTTATCAAGCCAATAGTATAAAATGCTCTTATTATGCATTATGTGCAAGAGTTATATTAGTTATTTGTGATCAATAGGATATGATCCAGTTATCTATTTACCTGCCCTCATGTAATTCAAGCTCCGCTTCGGAGTTCTAATTGAATAGTATATAAAGCAGCCAAACTAGAAGTGTTCCCTCTAGTTTTGTTCTTCTTGGAGTTTCTCCCACTTTCTATTGGATTATTCCCACTGTCCAGAGATATAATAATGGATTCCCTGGACATCTTGACTCAGGTTAATGCTTACTTCAGCATCCCTGCCTATTATCTTATCAGCAAATGACTGATATTGATCTTGAAGTTAACTAAAATCCAAGTAGTAAGTTGGCCATTTCATTAGAACAAGACTATATCCTCTCCTACCTCCACCCTCTCTATCCATCATTTTTCTTAATTCTGATCTTCATTAGGATAAGACTACCCCATTGATGACACTTCATCATTAACACTTGCCACTCCAATCACCAAAGTTAGTCACCAGTTAGTATATTTGGTATAGGTCACAATATAAGACTAACACTTACTAATATAAGTGTTCATCCTTTCACAAGTTATATTCAGTGCCTCATATGCCAGGAATATTGGACAGGAAGTTCCATTTGCAGTTGTGAAGCAAGAAGATGTTCTACTCATCTGAGATTGATTAGTTGTATACAGCCATTAGAAAATAGCTGATATCAGCATAGAATAAACCAAGATTATCAACCAAGTGAAGAACTTCACCAGATTATAGCAGAATAAAATAGAGTTGAGCCTTGCTCTTTACTATCACCATCTATTGTAGTATCACCACAAAATCAAGACTAGTCAGACTGGTATAGCCACTCACCAGCCTACTCAATTCCTCAGAGGTCACCAACCCTTTTGAGTAAACCACTAAATTAATATCCCATAAAAATAGCTCCACATCTCATATAACAACTATCCTTCATCCATATCCAATTTTTACTCTCTAGCTACATGTTATCAAATTACCACCTGCATACTTCAACTACTTACACTCTCTACCATGGATCAGACACTACCACCATTGGTTCTCATATCCATAAACTTCTACATGAAATACAAATTAATGCAGATATCAACTATATTATTAGAGAAAGAATTGAACTGGGCTTACAACAGCTCACTACTGAAGAACACAGACACTGATAGCCAAATCATGATCAAACACCAATCCAACACCACCTCTATCAAGTATCAAATAGAAAGAGACATTCCTATCCTCACCCTTCTATTGATTATACTTGAATTTGTTCTTATAATTCTAATGTTAACTTTGACCCTCATGTCTCTACACTTTGCTCTCACCTCCTCAACTTATCTTACTATTACCATCACAACTATAATAGACACTAGATCTATCATAGTTGAACTTAGAGCCCCTCCTCTCTATAACAATAGAGCATCTCTTACTCACCAAGGAGCAAGTAACAACTTGAGAGAAAACTTTCAAACACCTTAGCATCTCTCTTTTTAAACTTACACTATTTCCAGATAAAGGCAACAGGAAATACTTGAAGCTTATGCTGAAAGAGCCTAGTAGATCAGAGCTTGAGCAGCACAAATAGGAATTAACCTTACTCCTAGACCTTTAACAGAAGAAAGCTCTTTAGAAGAAAAAACACTTCACAAAAACCAATTAATTACATATTTGCCCTTTTTATTCTCACCATTGCAATACTCTTCTGCTTTATAGCAATTATTATTTCAACAATCCTCAAAAATGAAAATCAATCCATTTCCATCTGTTTCTCCTCCAAATCCCCCAATCATACCTATAGATTCATAATAGAATCACCAGTATCTGTTAAACTCAACATTGCTGATAACTTGTGAAACAACAACAATAACAATGATTGGTAAACTGATGAACTTACTGCTCATCATAGCCATTCTCCTTATCACTATCATTTTCATTTCATTACTAATCATATATACTCAACATCTCCATCAAGAAAATCAAGATTTAGAAGCTTACTCTCTTTAAGACATAGAAGTTTCACCTTTTCAAATCCCACTTAGAGCAGTAGTGACCAATTGGCCATCACTACACATTAACTCTATGACATCACTATATCCCATAGTATCTATCAAGAAATATATATAGATACAATAGTTAATTAGACAATTAACTCCTTGAGTTAAAATCTCTCTACTTTTTCAACATATCTAACCCAACTTCATCTAGAACTGCCACTCCATCAGCATGCATTACCCAACAAGAATGGATAGCTGTTCTAAATGCTCTCCAAAATACCAAGCAACAACTTACTTAGATAAATGCTGAGAGAACCTGCTTAGAAGCTGACCTAAGAATAGCAGCACAGCAATTCAATGATGCTATAACTAAGCAATAAGAAGTAGAAGATTACTTCAAACAACTTCTTGAACTTTACCAATGGGCAAACACAACACTCCATGATCAAGAACCACCTTAACCATTTACAGGATTATCAAAAGTAGAAGTATTTTCAGACCCTGGAAACTATAATGGATCTCCATTAAAGTTCAAGGAATGGTGGACCAAAATCCAAGCATGGATTGATTGCAATCCAAAACAGTTCACCAACTCTACTCCAGATATGGCAGAACTAGAAATCTTTGTTACTAAAGTAAATGTCAAAGCATGTACCTATACAATCCTATCAAGACTAAAAGAATTCAAAGGTTCACACTTTGCAGAAGTGAAAATTGCCAAGCTTATAGATGGAACCACCAAGCTTATAAGTTGACAATATATAACCAAGAAGATAGAAGAAACCTTCCAACCATAATTACAAAAAGACTGGGCAACCAAAGAAATCAGTTAATTTAAATAGGATCACCTCTTCACAGATGTATTTATATCAAAATGGCAAATCTTCTTTCATCAGTCTCACATATTTGAACAATTTGGAATTTGGATATTTGAAAACAATATAAGAAAGGCTATCATAGAAGAGATATTTCAAATCAAACAATAGAAGCATACTGTTGATAAGACTATCCAAACAATTTAACAAATTAGCCAAACAAAAGAAAAGTACTGTCTCTTCTCTCAATCAAATAAATTCTCTTTGTATCAATCCAGACATGATGAATATGCTATGGATATAGATGTATTAGAAATTGTAAAATGTTACAATTGCAAAGAAGAAGGCCATTGGACAGACAAATGCTCAAAAGAATATTGCATATGTCATAAAATAGGAAGATACTCTCATCTTTGCAAGTTTTATCCAATGAACATATCCAAGTTCACTAAAGAACTCAGATCAAGAGATGAGTCAAAAGGTAAGAACACAAAATTCAAGAAATCTAGGAAAGTCTGAACATTAGACATAGATTCAGATTTAGACTCTGAATCTTCACAGTCAGAAGATGAAGACCTTCCTTGTACTGTTAGAGGCATGAATTATGAAGAAATGAAGGCATTCTTCTTCAATATAAAAGATTCTGAATACAAGAAAAAAGCCCCTTAGGCTTAAACTCTTAGAATGCTCAAGTCTATAAAATGAATCCCAAACAAAACATGCAAATTCCTTCACCCACAAAATTACCAATTCAAAAAACATCAGAAAATGCAAAAATTCCAATCCATGGATTAGAATATGCTGTAGGATTAGATCTTTACCCTCTAAATCCAAAGAAATCTTGCCAGGACAACAATCAGTTGTTGATACAAATATTTAAGTGGCAATACCTTTAGATACCTACAGAAGAATCACCCCTAGAAGCAGCCTAGCTGTCAAATCTAGAATTCATACCAGTGTAGGAGTTATAGAATCTAATTAGCAAGGAAATCTCATGGTTCTGTTAATTAATCAAGGAACAAAAACATTCAAGGTAAATCTAGGTGATTGAATTGCACAACTCATTATAGAAAAAATTCACTCTCTTGAAGTAATCAAAGTAGCTAAGCTACTATTAATGAAAAAAGCAGACAAAAAATTCAGATCTATAGGAATTAACTTATGTACCTCATTCACAAAAGATCTCAAGATAAGATTATTCTCAAAACAAGACATCATCATGCCTATCCAAATAGCCCCTCTTATATTTCACCACTGATTTGTCAAAGCACAAGCCTTACTAAACAATAGGGCCAACACCATGTTTATTGATTGAATATGGGCCAAAAAGATTCAATTACCCCTCAAACAGCTTCAAAAACCAATAAAAGTCTACAATATAGGTGGAATACCAAACTCTGCTAGAAATATAACCCACATAGCAGAAATCCTTATAGACTATCAAGGACACTATGAACATGTTACTACCAAAGTCACTAACTTAGGAAAACACCAACTCATTCTTGGTTATACATGGCTTAAATGTCACAACCTGGAAATTAATTGGATAATAGGAATAGTGAAACTATCAAGATGTCCAATAAACTATATCACATTGAAAGATAAATCCACATTCACACATCAAATAGAATCAAAAAAATAAAATTCAATTCAACACATTCAAATCCTCAAAAAGAAAGACACTCCCAAATCAAAGGATACTCCTATAGAAGAAATGGTATCACAAAAATACCATCAGTATCTTCATGTGTTCTTAAAAAAGAATTAGAACACATGCCCTCAAAAAACCTTGGAATTATGCTATAGATCTTAAAGATTCTTTTAAACTAAAGAAAGATCAAATCATCCTGCTTTCTTCTAATGAACAGCAAGAAGTAACTGATTTCATTGATGACCAACTTTAAAAAGAATATATTAGATCAAGCAAATCTCTATAAATATTACCAATTTTCTTTGTTCCAAAGAAAGATGGACAAAAAAGAATGATGTAAGACTACCAATATTTTAATGAACACACTGTCAAGAACAACTATCCATTACCACTCATCTCCCAACTTGTTGACAAGCTTAAAGGTATAAGGCTTTTTACAAAAATAGATTTATGTTAGGGATATAATAATATATGTATTAAAGAAGGCAATAAATGGAAAGCCACTTTCACATGCCATAGAAAATCCTATGAATCTCTCATAATGTTTTTTGGACTCTGCAACTCCCCAGCAATATTCCAAATAATAATAAACAATATATTTGTAGAAATGGGTACAACAGTTGTCATCTACATAAATAACTTTATGATCTTTATGAAGAACAATGATATGAAAGAACATAACAAAATAGTTCTTCAAGTCCTCAAACTTTTAGATGAAAATGACCTCTTCATCAAACCCAAAAAGTATATCTTTCAAACCAAAGAAGTCAAATTTCTTGAAATGATTATAAATAAAAATGGAATAAAGATGAATAATATAAAAGTGAAAGCTATCTTTGAATGGTCTATATCATCCTCTGTCAAAGCTGTTAGAAGCTTCCTCAGACTAGCAAACTTCCACTGAAGATTCATCAATGGATATTTCAAACTTGCAAGACCTTTTATAGATCTAACCAAGAAAGACACTCCATTTATTTTGACACAAGTACAAGAATTAGCCTTTAATGAATTCAAACAGAGATTCACCATGGCACCAATTCTTGCATATCCAGATATAGATGCAAAATTTCACCTTAAAATAGATGCTTCAGACTTTGCATCAGATGTAGTTTTATCTATTCAAGTAAATGAAAAATGACATCCAGTCACATTCTTCTCCTACTCCTTTAATCCTATAAAATACAACTATCTTGTAGCAAATAAGGAAATGCTCAGTGTCATCAGAGCATTAGAACAATGGCAACACTACATTAAAAGAGCATATCAAGAATTTGAAATATGAAATGATCATGCAAATCTTCAATGGTTTATGAAATGTCAAAATCTAAACCAAAAACAAGCATGATGAATTCAATACCTATCAATATTTAACTTCAAATGGGTCTATAAAGCAGGCATTCAAATGATAAAAGCAAACACTTTATCCAGATAAGAAGACCATGTCAATAGAATAGATCAAGATAATCAAGAAATCCAACTTATTCCTAATTCCATAATTAAGACAGTTCAAATGACAACCAACAACACCTTTATCCTAAAAGAAGTCTCCAAAATAGAAGAACCACATTATGACAATCACAAACTCATCATATTGGATAATTACAAACTAAAACTGGAAATCCTCTGATCATATCATAATATACCCATTGTAGGACACCCAGGTTACAACAAAACCTTAGAGTTAATCCAACAATCATATATATGGCCACATCTATCAACATTTGGAAAAAACTATATTTCACACTGTGATCACTGTGTACAATTCAAGGATTTAAATCTTGCAACACCAGGAAAACTTCAACCACTCCTAATTTCTAATGGACCATGGCAAGACATCTCAGTAGATTTCATTACATATTTGCCAAAATACAATGGATATGATTCTATCTTGGTTATAGTTAACAGATTTTCAAAAGAAATAGAATTCATGTCATACTACAAGACCATAATAGCTCTTGAGACAGCAAAACTTTATCTCAATCACATTTGGAAAATTCATGGCCTACTCTGAATTATAATTGCAGATCATGAACTACAATTTGCATCACATGTCATGAAAGATTTGTACAAAAAGCTAGGAATTATACCAAAACTTTTCACAGCTTTTTACTCACAAATAGATGGACAAACAGAACAAATGAATTGTAACCTTCAATAATACCTTCATCTCTTCACATTAGAAAGCAACATAAATGAATTGAATGGTTATCAATTGTACAATTCTCTTACAACTCAAAAAAGCAAACCTCAATACAAAAGGCACCTTTTGATGTCACATATTTCTATACACTATACACCTTGACTTGGATTTGAACAGTATCAGTCAAAAGTACCCACTGCTGATGATTTTGTTGAAAGGATCAAAGAAATCATTGAGCAAGTCAAAAACAATTTGTTGAAAGCACAATCCTAAATGAAAGTTCAAGCAGACAAATATCATTCAATAGTATCACAATATGCTATTGGCAATAAAGTCTGGCTTTCAATGAAAAACCTAAAACTATCTTGTGCTTCATGAAAATTAATGGAACAATGGATTAGATCATATGACATCATTAATATAAAAGAAACCAATGTTTATAAACTTCACCTTCCATTATCAATAAAAATTCATCCAGTTGTAAATGTCTTTCATATGAAACCATATAAAGAATGCCTTACCAGCCAACTCACATTCAACCCTAGACCAATTCTGGTTATCAAAGATTGTGAAGAACAATATGAAGTTGAATTCATTATAGATTCAAGATTCAAGAATAGACATTTTAAATATCTCATCCACTAGAAAGGTTATAAAAAAGACAAATGCACATAGGAACCAGTTACAAATCTCAAGGATGTACCTGACACAGTAGCTCTATTTCACAAATCACAACCAAGTGCATCTCAAAAACTTCATATAACTGAAGCATAATTTTTCAACATCTTCTACCATTGTAGAAAACTAATATATAAAAGGTCAATACTTCCTTTCAATCATGTAAAAGTTGATCTTTAAAAAGGAGATCATGTTACAAATGCTATATATCTCTTCTATTTTATTTCTATTTTTCCACTATTCTTTTCATACTTCTTTTCTTATTCCCTTTAACTCAAGTTTCCACAGGTCATGTGACTTACACAGCCACATCACATGACAAGTCACATAATGAACATCCAGATCCATGATGTTACCAATGACATCACAATCTAGATCCATCAACACAGCCAATGACCTAGACTTTTATCTTTTATCACTTATCTATAACATCATATCCTTAACCCAGGCACAGCCCTTATCTCAAGATAATGACTTATTGAAGCACAGCACTGACTCATCACTCAGTCAGCAGCTCAGTTAGCAACATAGCCTTGCTTTATCAAGTCAATAATATAAAATGCTTTTATTATGCACCATGTGTAAAAGTTAGATTAGTTATCTCTGACCAATAGGATATGATCCAGTTATCTATTTGCCTGCCCTCATGTAATTCAAGCTCCGATTCGGAGTTCTAATTGAATAGTATATAAGGTGGTCAAACTGGAGATATCTCCTCCAATCTTGTCCTCTTTGAAGTTCCTCTCATTTCCTACTGGATAATCTCCACTGTCTGGAGGTATAGTGATGGATTCCCTGGACAACTTGACTTAAGTTAATGCTTACTTCAGTATCCTTGCCTATTGTCTTATTAGCAAATGACTGATATTGCCCTTGGAGTTAACTAAAATTCAAGTAGTAAATTAGCCATTTCAGAGATTGTCCATGTAGATAATAACTGTTGTATCCATTTCTGCAAATATATCATTCATTATTATTTGAAATATTGCTGGGGAGTTGCAAAGTCCAAAGAACATTACAAGAGGTTCATAGGATCCTCTGTGACATATAAAAGGGCTTTTAATTCATTGCCTTCTTTAATATATATATTGTTATATTTTTAACATAGATCCCAATATCTTTGATAGTCTATATGGATTTCTACTGCATTGGTTATATTTCCAGCAGAGTTTGACATTCTGTCTACATTATAGACTTTTATTAGTTTCAGGAGCTGTTTAAAAGGTAGTTGAATCTTTTTGGCCCATATTCAATTAACAAACATGATGTTGGCTCCACTGTCTAGTAAGACTTGTGCCTTGACAAATTGATGGTGAAATCTAAGAGGAGCTATTTGGATGGGTATGATAATATCTTGTTTTAAGAATGATTTTATCTTGAGATCTTTTGTGAATAAGGTACATAAGTTAATTTCTATAGATCTGAATTTGTTGTCTGCTCTTTTCATCAATGGTAGCTCAGCTACTTTGATTACTTCAAGAGAGTGAATTTTTTCTATAATAAGTTGTACAATTCAATCACCTAGATTTACCTTGAATGTTTTTGTTCCTTGATTAATTAATAGAACCATGAGATTTCCTTGCTAATCAGAGTCTATGACTCCTGCACTAGTATAAATTCTAGATTTGATGGCTAAATTACTTCTAGAGGTGATTCTTTTGTAGGCATCTAAAGATATTGCCACTTGAATCTTTATATCAACAACTGATTGTTGTCCTGGCAAGATTTCTTTAGATTCAGAGGAGTAAAGATATAATCCTATGGCATGTTCTGATTTGTAGATTGGGATTTTTGCATTTTCTAATGTTTTTTGAATTGGTAATTTTGTTGATGAGAGGATTTGCATGTTTTATTTGGAATTCATTTTATAGACTTGAACATTCTAAGAGTTTAAGCCTAAGGGGCTTTTCCCTTGTGTTTAGAATCTTTCATGTTAAAGAAGAATGCCTTTATTTCTTCATAATTTATATCTTTAACAGTATAAGGAAGATCTTTATCTTTTGACTATAAAGATTTAGAGTTGGACTTTGAATTTGTATCTAAGGCTCAAACTTTCTTTAATTTCTTGAATATTATGTTCTTACCTTTTGATCTGAGTTCTTTAATGAACTTGAATCTGTTCATTGGATAAAACTTGCAAAGATGAGAGTATATTCCTATTTTGTGACATATGCAATATTTTTTTGAGCAATTGTCTATCCAATAGCCTTCTTCTTTGCAATTGTAACATTTTGCAATTTCTAACACATCTACATCCATAGCATATTCATCACATCTGGATTAATACAAAGAGAATTTCTTTGATTGAGAGAAAAGATGGTACTCTTTTTTTATTTGGCTAATTTGCTAAATTGTTTGAATGGCCTCATCAATGGTATGCTTCCATTATTTGGTTTAGAATATCTCTTCTATGATGTCCTTTCTTGTATTGTTTTTAAGTAATCAAATTCTAGATTGCTCAGATATGTGAAATTGATGGAAAAGAATTTGCCATTTTGATATAAATGCATCTGTGAAAAGATGATTCTATTTGAATTGACTAATCTCTCTAGTTTCCCAGTCTTTTTGTAACTATGGTTGAAAGATTTCTTTTATCTTCCTAGTTATGTGTTGCCAACTTGCAAGCTCAGTGGTTTCATCAATGAGCTTGGCAATTTTGACTTCTGCAAAGTGTGAATCTTTAAATCCTTTTAGTCTTGATAGAATTGCATAGACATATGCTTTGACATTTACTTCAGTAACAAAGGTTCCTGGTTCTGCCATACTTAGGATATAGTTGGTGAACTATTTTAGATTGCAATCAATCCATGCTTGGATTTTGATCCACTATTCCTCAAATTTTGATGAAGATCCATTATAGTTTTCAAGATCTGAAAATACTTCTACTTTTGATAATCTTGTAAATGATTGAGGTGGTTCTTGACCATGGGATGTTGTATTTGCCCATTGGTGGAGTTCAAGATGTTATTTGGAGTAATTTTCTGCTTCTTGCTGCTTAGTTATAGTATCAGTGAGTTATTGTGCTGCTGTTTTTAAATCAGCTTCTAAGCAGGTTCTCTTAGTGTTTATCTAAGTGGGTTGCTGCTTAGTATTTTGGAGAGTATTTAGAACAGCTATCCATTCTTGTTGGATAATGCACACTGATGAAGTGGTGATTCCAGATGAGACTGGATTAGACATGTTGAAAGAGTAAAGGGGTTTTTAACTTAAGGAATTAATTGTCTAATCAACTACTATGTCTATATATCTCTTTTAGTGAATACCATGGGATATAGTGATATTACAGAGTTAGTGTATAGTAATGGCCAGTCAGTCACTACTACTCTAGGTGGAATTTGAAAAGGTGGGACTTCTATATTTTGGTTTTCTTGATAAAGATGTTGAGTATATGTGATTAGTGATAAAACAAGAATAATAGTAATAAAAAGGATGGCTATAATAAGCAGTGAGTTCATTA